>JAMKCH010038926.1:0-46783 GCA_023653785.1 Ophioderma brevispina | reverse complement strand
AGATATAGAACTGTTGTAGTTTGAGATGCCATGAAGTAGTCTGTGAATCAACATAACTGTCATTGGGAGAATCCAAGATCTTTGGTAGGTGTTTTACAGGCATATTAAGATACAGTATGCAGCACCATTACAAGGGTTTTTATCAATTATTCCAAATGACAATGACGACAAGGTTATTATTACTCCATCCAGATGCAAAGGCTACCACATGAATGTAAAATATACCATTACCAACAGTGTTGCCAAAAATATTTGCCAAGGAGTGCAAAAAAAGGTGCAGTGAGCAGTACATAAGTAGCCCAATTTGGAAAATGTTCACAGACTACCATATACCATGAGGAACAAGGCAAGCTAGTGGACGTATAGCAGGTGAAGACTTCTAGCCCAATACTGATATGGCTTATGGGAAGTATTAGGAACATTCAATGCCAATGAACTCTGTGCAGAGATCACCTCACACATGCCCAACCTGAGCAGATGTTTGTGTAGAGGCTTTGTCTTCTTCCCCTGGGCATATGCCCCTCCCTCTCCCACAAGAATGGTCTAACCCAGCAATTAAATTCTACATTTCCTTGACAAAATATTGTCACCAATAACACAGACATATTCATCAAACACACATCAAGGCTCATCTATTTTTCTCTTTTTTTTTTTAAATAGTCTTTTATTGCCTGTACTTGATCTGGTGGGAAGAGAGGAGAAAAAACATACAGAAAAGACCCACCAGACCCAAAAAATATCACATAACAGAATTCAGTGTAAAGCCCGGTTGATACTTCACACGATTTTTCAGCTGCGAGAAATCGCTGCGATTTTCCCCGAATCGCAGCGATTTCACGCCATCTTTCGCGATTTCTCTCACTGTTGTAAGCTGGAAAAAATGTGCCCGCGAACCTCATGGTATTGCCAGTATAGTGCAAGACTGGTCTCTGTTGCCTAATTATAAGGCTTGTGCGTATATTCACGCAATTATTTCCAACTCGCAATTTAATTAGTACCAAGGGGTATACAAGAATATAGCGTAAACGTAACAAGTGATTTGGATAAAGTGATTTTAGCATTTTTATCATTTCAAGAATAGGCTGGCCCGCAGTTTGTCGCGAAAATATCACATGTTGGGGCAGGTTGGGGTAAAATATCGCATAGAAATTTCATTTGCTATGCCAGATGGTTCCTCCTCGTGCTAGATCCTATATGCTTTGACGGTGGATAATGTGTTTATTATCATTTTGTTGCTTTTGCTTCGACGCCCATTCTCATATTTCGCTCTGCCGTAAACTTAACTAAAACAGGAAATGTCTTAAGTCTGATACGACACAGGCTTTCTTCTTATTATTATCGTGTCCAAACAATGCGGTCGTCAAATATGATCCAGCCAGAGATGGGTACAACGAAGTGGTACAACGTCTGAGATAGGCCTAAAAATATGAACTATAATAATAAGTTTCTTGCCTCCATTATAGCCCTCAAAATTTAGTAAGGTGGAGGATATCGCCTCCCACGAATTCTTTTTCTTAATGATATCCTTGTAGTCGGATCTTTTGGTCGTTGTGGTGGGGGTATTTTGCCACCTCCTCTATTAGCGCCTCTATTTGATCGTCAGTCAGATTCGCCATGATGCATGTGCATTTTTACCAAATTCGATTTGGGGGATGTTGACCTTGGACTGCACTCACGTGGGCCAAATGAAGACTTTCGATTGGATGAACGTAAAAAATCGTCAGCGAGAATCGCAAAAGTTAAACTCATTTTAACTTCAGCGATTCCCGCTGAACTCGTCTCGCTGTCCCGATGGCGAAAAAAATCTGGAATCGCCGGCGGGTCTCGCAGACTTGCGCGATAAATCGCTGACCTTCGCGAGACAAGAATCGCTGCGATTTCACGCAGCTGAAAAATCGCGTCAAGTATCAACCGGGCTTAACACACTTACATTCTACATTCACATAGTACTTTTCAAAAAAGGTTCAAATATTTGCCCCAAGATCTATCAAACATCAATTTTTCCAATTCATATTTTGCTTTAAGTTCCTTTTTCATATTACTAAATGTTGGTATTTTTTCGAGTAATTTATGTTTATATATATTCCATATTATCCACATAATTATGGTATTTAAAGCTTTGTTTTGGTAAATTGGAAGACATCCAAAAATAATATTTTCTTTGTTGAGAACTAAGGACAAACGACTGTTTATTTGTAGACGATCAGTGAAGTCTTTCCAAACTTTCACCACTTTATCACAGTTCAGAAATAAATGTTGTATTGTTTCTTCGGTTTCTTTACAAAAACTACATAAGTTATTTTCACGCATATTCATAATAAAGAGAGAAGAGTTTGTACCCAAAATTCTGTTTATTATACGATACTGGAACCACTTAATTTTTGTTTCCACTAATGTCTTGAAAGGGAGGACGTTAAAATCCAACCACTTTTCTGTCGGTATTTGAACGTTCATCTTTTGCTCCCATTTATTTTTTTTAGCAAGGTTATCTTCTACAAATTGGCGGTTAATTATCTCATATATTTTTTGGCAACCTTTTGTATCTTTCAATAATATATTAATATGGGAAGGCCGAAAAGGACATTGTAGATGGTCTGTGTCAGAAGTTTTGGGTAGGGTATCCAGAATATTTAAAATTGATTGCGTATTTTCAAAAAGAACAAAGTCAATCTGAAGGTTGAATTCTGAGCTTATACAGATCTTCTGGATCTAACTTTTAATTGTTTCTTAGGTTGGGGCTTTTAAAAATTCCTATTCATCAGGTGGGTCTTGGTGTTGAGTCAGAAGGTGATTCTAACCAATCCATATGCATCTAGTGCCTATATGTACTGTACTAAACACATGTTAGTACTGAAAAGATAAAGAGTATTCTAAAAGTTTAAGTACTACTAGATATTTCATGATCTTGCTAAAAGTCCTTTAAATACTAATACTTTAGGCGAATGCGCATAACAGTCAGTGTTTTTGTGGTTTAAGAATAAGAATTTTGTGGGATCCCATGACCCTATGAGGTGAAATTTCCCGAAATGGGATTGTGGATGGATCAATTGTACTTTCTCTAAATGCAAAAGAGTGAATTTCACTCTTTTAGAGTGAGTACAGGGCCCACTCCAAAAAAGAAAGAAGCAAAAGAAAAAACAGATGAAAATTCCTAATCTACCTTTCAAAGAAACAAATTTTTGGTCAAATTTACTCTTGATAATTTATCAAATGATAAAATGATATTCATTTGTCATTATCAAGAAAAATTTGACCCCAAAAAGGTATTCTTATAAAGGTTTTATAAAATTTACTCTTTTTGGAGTGGGCCCTGTAGGCACTCGAAAAAGATGAAATTCCCACCTTGCTGTTGCATTCGCCCTGTTGTTCGGTCTTAGAGGAGGCAGTAAGAGACACACTGTCCCTAATCCCTTAGAGTTCCACTTAGAGAGTATTGAGTGTTATTGGTATAGTTGCGCTGGGTGGGGGCGGAGAGGGGGGGGGGGACCGAGACCCACGTGGGTGGGAATGACAAACCCATTCAGGCTTCCAGGAGCTTTTTTTTTTTTTTTTTAGGAGTTTCAATGGTAGGTCTCTGTTCTCCCAAGATACCACTTTAGATTACACCAATTTTTAAAAAATACCATGGTTGTCTATGTTGTTCATTGTTCGAAAACAGTATTGTTTTCTTAACCCCGTATTTGGAAATCTCCTTTTTTCCACTGTCGATTAATCCAAACAAATTGCAGCATCTTTGGTTCCCTTTGGCACAAGAGGACCCCAAAACTAATTATACACAAATATTTCTATTCAGGCGATCCATGGTGACGTCATACCACGGACGTCCCCGGCGATCCCATACATGCTCGTCCTCTTTCCCGCAATCCCATAGGCTCAACTCCGGCGACAACCAGTGGGGCTGGGTGGGAAGGGATAAACATTGGACAAAAGAAGAAGAAGATTTCCAAATAACGGAAGTTAAGAAAACAATACTGGTTTTCGAACAAACTCCAGCATATTTGAAAATTCCTTGGGTTTCCAAGCGATAATAACAAATTGCATCGACATTGAAAAACCCTTTTTCCAGCAATAGCACCGACCATATGCCGGAGGAAGTTGTCGCTCGAAAAGAGAGACTAACACGATTCGAAAATAGAAACAACCCAAGCGTAGAACGAACCCGAGGGCTACCCTCAAAGAGCGGCCGGGGTAAGCCCTACCCTGGGACACAGATGTGCGAAAGCTACTAAAGGCCTAGAACAAGTAGACCCCACTTTCGCTCCCCGCCCACCATATAACGTTAGAGTTCCGGTTACAAGTCCAGGGAATCGACTTACCTTGAACTAATCATGCTCACGCCGGTCGAGGACGGCACGAGAAAAAACCGCCGGCCTCGGACTCATATCCTCATGGTACGTAGTAATGAACGAGTTTGATGAGCGACCAAGCCAACGGTATTAATGATTGATCTAGGCGGAGGCCGCGGTGAAAGTCAGCAGAACTTGCTACAGCCCTGTGGAATGAGCCGTAGCACGTTCACCGACGTTCACCGCATTGGCATGGTTGATAACCTCGCAGACCCAACGTGCAAGAGTCTCTTTCGAGGCAGCCGATGCGGAGGACGTTGTGATCACAACACAGCTGTCTACCCTACCACGAGGGCCTTTGTACGGGAGAGGAAATATTTAGAGCTAGTACCGGACACCACAGTCGGGCCTCCCGTACGGAAGAAACCTAATGACATGTCCGGTAAGAACAATGGGGGGCACTGAAGCAGGCGTTCATTCTTTGAAGGAAACACGGGCGGAATGAGAGTGGCACCGAAAACGTCCAAATACTATAAATTTCCCCAGCGATAGTGGTGTACCCGAGGCGCGACGGGCCGAAGCAATCGCGGAGGAAAATAAGTTTGGAACGTAACGGCGGCCACGACTGGCGGAACCATCGGCTAATACGGGACACCTGTCACACTCCGTAGGGAGGTTGGCAAGTCCCACCCCGGCATAACAGGCCTCGAAGGCGGTTCTGGTGTTGAACATGCCAAGTAAGAAGCGATTCAAAGATTCATCACCTCTCGGTACAGCACCAGGGCTCGTACCCCGGTGATAGAACTGAATCGCCGACTCGTAATCTTGATTGTGTCGTGTCTAGGCCACTATGAATAAAGAAACTCAGGAAGTATGGAGATTGGCGGAACAAGGGAAGTGGCACGGACAAATTTTTCGTCTGCACCACTTAGCGAAGACCCGCCCCCGTCCAAAATAAGTGACGTGGGTGGATCTTCGCCACCTCTGGCAGCCAGATCGGCAGCGTCACGAGGAAAGGCCTTGCGTCTGGAAAAGCTTCCTGACAGCGGCCAAGATGTCAGTGGAAAGCGTCACCAGATTGTCTGGACATCAGAGGATTCTCCCACAGGAAAGGTGAGTCCCGCGGGGAGCGGTCCGCGGTGTATCACTGCAAGAAGGTTCACAGCGGAAGAAACCCGGTGACGAGGCCAGAAGGGGGGCCACGACATGAAGTCGCAGTCGACCCTTCCAACCATGTCTACCACTCGAGAGATGAGTGGGATAGGGGGAAGGCGTAAGCCTCATCCCCGGACCAGTCCAGGGAACGAGCATCCAACGCCCACGTTCCGGGATATCGTCACAGGGAGCAGGAAACGTCGGAAGCTGGCATTTCTTGCGGACGCGAAAGATCTATCGACGGGCGATGGAGGACCGGAGAATCTGTTGCGCCAACCGATGAGACAGGGGACCATCTCCAGAAAAGTGGTCCCGCCTCTGGATAGACAGTCCGCAGTGAAAGTGTGAACGCCACGGACATATGGACAGCGTCAACGTGATCCCCTCTTATGCACCACTCGATCAGAAGTCTCTTTGTTGAAGGCACAGGAGGGGGAGAAATCTCGTTACGGCCCTGCCGGTTGATATAGAACACCACAGTAGTGTGGTCGGATCTGATGAGGATCTAGCAACCGGCCACCAAGTCATGAAATGATTGCAGTGATAGAATCACCGCTTTCAGTTCCAGGACATGGATGTGAAAGATGCCTCCGAGGTCGACCGCGACCCGAAACGGCACTCGTCCCGAATGTGACAGCCCCAGCAAGACCCGACGCATAAAATGTGGTCAAGAATTCATGGTGGGGCTGAGGAGAAGGGAACACCACGCCGGAGGAGATTGCTGGGCAACCTCCAACAGACAGAGCGTCCCTTACACTGGCAGTCATCGGGACCAGGCGGTCCAGACGTCCGTTTTGCCGGAAGAGCTAGTGTGCCAGAAAGTGCAGCTGGATTGGGAGAATACGATGCCGAAAGTAAGGCACGATGTCCACAAGGCTGGCCATGAGTTTCCCAGAACCGGGCCAAGCCAGAGCAACAAGCTTGGCTGCCCCCGGAAAGGAGCGTTAGCGCATTGAATGACATTGGATACACGCTTCTTCCGTTGGGAAAACACGACCATTGCGAAGATCCAGATGCGCCCCCAGAAAAAACGGGAGCTGCTCGGCTCGAAAGTTGGATGTCGATAGGTTCACGAGTGAACCCAAACTTCGTGATCGTTGCCTGCACCAACCACTTGGTGTGGGCGATAGCGAGATCCCTCGTCGGGCTGTAGATCAAAACAATCGTCTAGATAGATACAAAGGGTGACCCCTCATGCCGTCTGAGGAACCGAGCCAACGGCTTGACCACACGGAGTGGAAGACTACGCGCGCCGTGGACAGGGCCGACGGGAGACACAGGAAATGGGTACGCCCTCTTGTTCTATTGGAGCGTAACCAATGACTTGGTCTCCCGTTCTTCGGGATGTGGAGGTAGGCATCCTAGAGATTCCAGAGATGTTGCCCAACAATGTTAGATTGGGCAACGGACAGAGCATGGGCCAATGTCTCCATCCGAAATTTTTTCGGTTTTGATGAAGAAGTTGAGCGGCTTCAATTGAGTATCGGCCGCAATCGCCCGTATTTTGGGAGCTAGAAAGAAGCTCGAACAAAAGCCACCTTGAGATGAGGGGGATCGGGACGATTGCCTGCTTGCGTCGAAGGTCCGCTATCTCTTGAAGAGGACCTGACGCTTCTCCGGAATCTACGGGGAAGCCGCGTGACTTCCGGACAGAGGTGACGGGGTGGAGGAGCCGTGAACTCCAGACGGCAAAACCGTCGGAGATTACACTCCTCACCCAGCGATCGCCGACGATGTCTCGCCAGCGATGCTGGTATTGATTTTTTTTAAAAAAAAAAAAAAATATTTTTTTTTCTTTATTTTTGATTTTTTTTTTTTTTTTGTTGTGTTTTTTGTTGTTTTTTTTAAAAAAAAAAAAAAAAAAAAAAAAGCGGCCGCACACCGGGGGGTAACCCCCCGGCGGAAGTGCCGTGGGCAAAGGCCCTGGAAACAGCGGCCGCCAACCTGTCAAACGCCAGGCTCCTTGCGAGAACGATTGGAAGCCTGGATCTTCCCCTTGCCACGCTTTCCGCTTGCCCCCAGACGGCCCGGAGGACGACTTAGTGACAGGCGGAGCGGAGGCAGCGGAAGTTGTCGGCGTGGCCAACGAGGGCTGGCGTGCCTTCCTCTTAGAAGAACGCTTCTTCTTCTTCTTCGAGGCGGCCGCCTTGCCCTTCCCCTGCACCTTGGTGAGGCCAGCCTCAAGGGTCTTCACGTTCGTATCAGAGTCGCCAACTTGCTCAATGGCAGATTTCAACTCCGGACCCGAACAAGAAAGACACCGACAGGGAACCCTGTTGAGGGCGTAGGCCAGCTGCGGAGAGGCGGCCGGCCAGATGAGCCAGGCATTATTAAGCCGCAGCACCAAGGTGCGCGACGCGAGAGCCATGGCAATATCCAGTGACCGTGATGCCCAACCCGCGGCGGAGAACACCCGACGCGAACTTGGGTTGAATCCCGGCCCAGCCGCTGCAGCTCCCAGATGGTGAGGCGGGTCAGCTGAAAAAAGCCGAGCATCCAGAGTGCCCGAAGTCGCCCATCGATGGCGGCCAGCCTCACCCTCCCAGAACCCGAGAAGGACGAAAGATGGGACCGCCCCCCCGAGGGAGGACGATCGCGGACTCCCGTTCGAGGTCTGGCCGGAGAAGAGTTCTCGTAGTCCATCCAGAAGGAGAAACTCGGAGGGCAGGTCCACCATTCCGCTCACGCCTAGACCAGGCCTTATCCGGGTCGGACAAGGTAATGGTCCGCCTCTCCCGAAAGGTCTGCGGCAGAGCCAATGCCACCTGAGCAGAGGTCTCGGCCGCAGCACCCAAAACGAATCGGGTCGCTGTAGGCACTACCGTATGGTACAGCGCTGAGAGATCGAAAGGCCATAAAGACCTCCGAAAGAATCTCATACAATGAAGAGGGGCTCAACATCAGAAAACCCATCCGCCTTGGAAGCCGCAGACGAAGCAGAGAACTGCTTCACCAGCGCTTCCATGGGATGGATTTTGACGGCCTCCGCACCCAACCCGAATCCTCGGACCCATCATCGCAAGAGGCGGACGACGGATCCGAGTTCCTCGGTGCCTGAGGTACCTGCACGGAAGCAGGCAACCAACGGGAGGGGGAACTGGAGGAGGACGGGTGTGGCTGCGACAACTGAGCCTGCAACATGGCAGGCTGCTGAGCCGGCGTCACCGCAGGGCTGTGTCGCGGGAACCAAGCCCGGGGGTACCCCTTGCCGCCACTCCAGCGTAGCCAGCCCTGGAAAAAACCATAGGCAAGGCACCATGACGAAGGCATTGCGGGGGGATGACGACTGAGGTGCAACACCCTAGCGTACTCAGGGTTGGGCGGGTACCCCCAAAGCATGGTGGAAGGCGGAGGCTGAACCAGTAGCCAGGGCTCCGCCACCCCGAATCCAACCTGTGCAGATGCTGCCCGTAGCGGCAGCCTGCCCTAGGTTGGACCCCGGATTACCAAGCCATGACCCACAGGGATCAGCCTGCCCCCCCCCTTGTGCCAACCCAGGTTGGCAACCCACGGGGGACCAGCAAGCGAAGCTTTTTTTTTTGGGGAGGCACCGCGGCACCGAAGCCATCGCCCCGGACCCACCGCCGGTTTGACCCCCACCCCATCCCAGAGGACGGGATCCCTACCGCCGGCAGGGTCGAAGTCACGGAAGTAGCCGCCCAGCAAGACTGGGTGACCCCGGCCGCGACGCGGAGGTGACAGCGGGTACCGCACCGCTCGTCAGTCCCGGTACCCCACCCTGTTACCGGCATGGCTTCAATTTTCAAGACACAAAGTCAATGTTTTTGCCCGCCACTGTACGTAATGCCTGCTGTAACTCAGCGACTGAGTGAACATCCACGTAGGCCCCGGTCGACGATCAACTAGCACACGGAAGACGACGTGTCACTAGACGAGATGAATCCCCACCACCCCACGCTGGTGTCTATTGAGGATTTCCGAGAATCACGGACCACAACTTGTCCATATACAGGCGCCAGACCCATAGTTGCGCAGTATGTGGTCTATCACTCCGCTGCCAGCACATACACACTGACCTACCGATGACCACGGGCAAAATGGACTGACCGACAGGCTCCTGTGAACTTAGGAACCCTTGAGACGTTTCAGATGCCTGGACTACATCCAGATTACGTTACTAAGACACGACTAGGACTTACAGTGGTATCTAGGCCAGTGCAAATATAAGATAGATTCAAATCTCTGAGCGGCGAGTAAAATATGCCACACATGGATCTTGCACGCCTTGCATGCGTCAGAAATGCTAGTATGAATAATGTGCGATAGAATCAACAAATCATCATGAGGTACCGTGTCATTAGTGTGTAATCACTACAGTAGATATAAAACGGAGGAGTCCGCTCGACACAGCTCGATTGGCCCATGGTACAGAGACACCACTATTCCCGCCCGTGACAGATAGGGGAGAGCAGGACTATAAGTCCCAGATGAGGACCAGTGATAGTAGCATCACCGACCACACTACAATCAGAAAAAGCATGGCGAGTAGGCGGGGTGTATTAGGGTCTAGCCGTGTCCCCCCCTCGCTTAGAAGGTGCGTGTAGCATTAGTCAAGCCACACAAAAGCATCGGGAGTGAGTAAAATTTAGCCAACCCGAAGATTCATAAAGATGTTGACAGCGGAAGTTTAGTCCTCATAGGGCTTTATGAAAGAGAACCTACGATCCCATCCGAGTACTGGTAGAATGATTATAGATTGATAACGCATTGCACCCTGATTTGATTGGGCGCCAACACACCAGTAGCAAAATTCAGTCAGCGGGGTGACAAGCACCCCGGGTGTGGATGTGGGCGAATCCCAGCCAGGGTGCAAAAGCGACAACCAGCACTGAAACGTAGCGCGCACGTGTACGCGTGCCCTTGCGATTTTGGAAAAACTTAAACTCCAGGTGATGTTTATGCAGTGACCAATATTGGTACATTGAAGTGGTTGGTATTCTGAAACGGAGACTAACTTTAGACCCAGGTTTAAACCAGCGGTTTAGGCCTACAGTCGAGTGGTACCTTTTTGCACTAGTGCTACATCACGAAATGCTCAAAATGTGTGCTATTTCATTGCCCGATTCCCACGGAGGGATGGCAGTTTCTCACCTGTTACATTGTAAGCTTCATCTCTTATTTTTAACGCGAGTGAAAAGAGGTTCCGCAATCCTGAAGCTGCGACAGGACTAACACCTGTGTTTATAACCCCAGACAGTGAGGAGAGGTGAGAGTATTACGTCTGATACTACACGCGAGTAACGATCCCACTTTGCGTCCCACCTGCATGACACAAAATATTGTCCGCTCTTTTTTGGAGCATACGCGTCCTTACTTATCTGATCTCCCTTTGCACATCCAATTTCCTTCCGAGCACACTTGCCCTCCGTACCTGATTTTTTCCCGATTATTTACATCATGATCAGTCTGCCCATACACCACCCATGTTCCCCTGGGTGTGTTTCTCGTCTTGAGTCCTCCAGCATTTGTGTTGTTAATTTGACCCACTATTGGAGGTATTTATGCTATGTGGGCTCCCAGATTCCAGAACTTGAAATAACGTCTCGTCAAAATCACTGGGGGATGTGAATGGTTGTTTTTTTCTGCTTCTTTTTTTTTTTTGTATGGCTCTAAAACTTGTCAATAATGGGCTGATTTTGCAAGCTTTGTTGCAGATTTACCGGGAGGCGTGCACCCCTCTCCCGTAGCTATCCGCGACACTGGTAAAGCATGCTATATCTACCAAGGGCTTCAGTTCAGTTAGACTTGGATGGGCACATGTTAACAATCGCCTGACCAGGCATGTTTTGGTATCCATAAATCATTATGAAATACAGGGGGGGGCATGGCCTCATATAATGGTGATGACAGCTTATTGGACTGCCGCCATGGGATATTACATATTTTATTAGCTCATAGTGGACACCAGTACAAACCACTATATAGGTCGTCTTCGCGTATCCACAAGTAATGGTGATGGATTGTGGGTGGGGGTGGTGTTCAGGATTTATTCAAAACTGAGTAGTAAGCTGAGCCGGGGCGCGCATGTACGATGATACGGACACGTTTGACATGGCTCGATTTTGAAGCTTGTGGGGGGCGTATTGGGAACAGATCAGGGGTTTTCACCCTACTCCTATTTGACACTGGCTGCGATGTACATGTACAGTTGTGGGACTCTGTACACGGGGACGATGGCTAATGTTCCCCCTCTGAAGGACGGGATGCTTTTCATGATCATTTGCTCCATTCCAAGTGACCCATGGAGGAAGGAAAGCGGTATTCTGTATTAAGCAGTAGCTGGTATGCAGATCAAATCCAGAATTGCCTACCCGAATATAAAATCCCAGCCCCAGTGATCCCCACAGGGATTTCAACCGGGAATTTTTGTAAATTTGCGCCAAA
Organism: Ophioderma brevispina; assembly: GCA_023653785.1. Taxonomy (NCBI): domain Eukaryota; kingdom Metazoa; phylum Echinodermata; class Ophiuroidea; order Amphilepidida; family Ophiodermatidae; genus Ophioderma; species Ophioderma brevispina. The sequence goes on along the minus strand of JAMKCH010038926.1, from coordinate 34,937 downwards.
GGCAAAGCACCCTAAACAACTAGACCACCACTCCCCACGGGAAGGGACTTAATAGGGGAAGGACTCGTTTTTTAATGCTCACATTGTTTATTTTGATTTTTTCCCAACTAGTTTGTGATCGCCACTGAATGAGAGATCTGGAATGGAAATAAGACGACTCTCCTCGATGAGCGGCAAACAAGTGATTCGTAGTAAGGAGATGCTCCGAATCATGGGTACCACAAAAATCCAGAAGTGAGCTTACTAGAAGAAGTTGAGTTTAAAAGATCCGTGCAGCCAAACAGGTGGTTTATTCAGAGGTAATTCAATGATTACACGTCGCTAAGGTTCAGCGTATCTTACAGAAGGGAAGGAAGATGATCTCAGATAAATTCCGGATGTTGACGGATCCATGACGCAATTCTGTAAGGTTCATTTTTTTTTAAAGAGCTAGGTCTATTTATCTTTTCTTGCATGTTTTGCTGTCGCCTACACTAGGCAGGAAGGGCCAACGGGATCACTGTGTCCACTGTTGCGTGATGTTCTGTTGTTGTTGTGTTGATGTCTGTTGTGTTGTGTGGTGGAAAAGGGTAACATTTGCTTTGTAAAATACATACTTTGATGGATTTAAACCATCTTGGGTCACACATGTTGCAACATGGCATCCCCCATTTGTTGTGAGGTCAAAGGTACATACCAAGGTCAAATGTAATACCAAGGGTCAAAGCATAGTGTTCGAGTAGAGAGGATCAAGTGTTTAAATAGGCTGTAAGGTAAACTTGACCTCATTTGAAAAGTTGGAAGTTCCATTGGAACCAAACTTGGTTTATGCAAAACCTCATTGTTTATGAGATCAAAAGTTCACATATCAAAGTCAAAGATCATGTAGGGTCTATCATCACATAACCGCACGGCAGGCGACACAACGGTCGAGGACGGTATTTAAAAAAAAAATGTTTACATACTTCTGAATGCTGTAACCATGATTGTCTAAGGATTAATTACTTGGCACAAAAGACTGATGATTAAGGTGATATTAAGACTGTAAATATGTTTGCTCAAGCCCTGGTCTTTCCCTGCAGTTCTGTTTGGTCTAATTTTAGTGTTTACGTAGGTCGTTGTATACATGTAAAATTCTGGTTGCTAGGATATCTGTCTTGGTTTAGCAAGAAGAGAATTGTATTTAGAACACTGACTGATCCTTGGAAGTCTTTTGCATACTGTGAGCCCAGTCTGTGAAACTCTGCGCTGGTCCAGCCGACGCCGTTCCTTATCAGCAAGAAGAAGAGCATTCTGATAACCAAGTACAGAGGTCGCAGAATACAGATCCAATGCGTGTGGAGAATGTTCAGGGTCTTGGAATAAGATGTTGTAATACTAATTAACTAGAGAATGTCACAGTCAGCATCTAAAGAAACACAGATAATGAGATTGTATACAGAGAGAAGACAGAAGAGGTCTCCTTTTGCTAGACAAATTTTCTGATGGTTCAGGGTCGGTTGATTTTGACGGAAGTACTTGGACCGTGTAGTCTTGAGACGTCAAGGTGACTACGAGTTGGAAATTGAAATTTGACCTTCCAAACTGTTGTTCCAAGGTATTTAGCAAAGAATTACCTCAATTTTGGCTGCATTGTTCGCTAAATTATAACAACGAGTGTGGCAGGCTGAAACTTGTAAAACTTTTTAAAAGTTCAAGTCAACCCCTCTTATCATTTAATCTTAGAAACAAAACCAGTCCAAAAATTGATGTTAATTTGATAAATAATTATGGGCCCATATTCCAAAAACGTGTTTAAACACAGTAGCTTAGAAGGTCGGCGTAATTTAAAATTGGTTTACGCCACAAAACACATTTAAATATTGTAACGCAGTAGAAGCTTTAAACAGAAGTAACATCGTATTAAAAGCCTGATTGTGTTTTAATGGTTGAGTGCACAAAGTGATCTGGCTTTCATAGCGTTTAGGTTGCATACCACCAAATGGGGGCGCGGCACTTGTCAATGATGCCATGCAACAGTTTGGCGTACCAACCCCGCATTTGCGCGCCTTACTTGGTAGGCATTGTCACCCCCCCCTGAAACGGTCTGTCGGAAACGGCCGCCCGCGCCTGGCCCCGTCCGCTGACGGTTCCCCACCCTGAGCCGCTCTCTCTCGTCCCCGAGGGGCCGCGCAGGCGCTTGCTGCGTCCTCCGGCCCCCCACTCGTTTCTCGGTACGCGCTGTGTAAACAAAAACACACACTAAAACACTTCTTAAATGCCCCGTTCCGAGTTAACTTTGATGCATTTTGGTGGAGTTAAAATTGGTTTACTTTTAAAATCCTTTCTGGAATTGCGTTACTTAAGTGTACGTTTATCTGGATATAAAAAATTTTGGTTTACTTAAGTGGATAATTTATCTTGTTCTATATTTAAACTTTCGCTTAGCTAAAGTCGCGCTAACACCTTTTGGAATATGGCCTAGATAAAACATAGAAACCTCTATACATTAATGAGATCAAAGGTCGCAATACCAAGGTCGAGATCATCTTGAGGTGAAGTTGTAGCACTGATATCCACAAAGAGGAATATGTAACTACCCTATGAACAAAGAATTGCAAATAAATAAAAAAGATAAAAAAAATCATGATTAAAAACAAAAGCAAATTTTCTTCTTCCATTTGCATTCATAGATGTGCAACAAGATGAACGAAGACTTAGATTATGAGCTGTAGGCGAAATGAAGAAAACCACCTACTTGGGAAGTCCAAATTGGAACCAGATCCAGGGAAGAACTGGACATAACATTCAAGGCTCCAGCTTCTATCTTTGGTGTGAAGATAGTGGGAAATGCTGATCGGAAACCTGGAATCATTCTCTATTGAATACAAGAAACCTGGTGAAGACGACTTCCAACCCCAACATGATGAGGTAAAGTACAGTATCAAATAAACATGGTTAGATGGGAAATAGGTCACACTATTTTCCTGTCTTTTCAACCATGTAGTATTTAGGCAACCATGCCCACATGCAAAGGTAGCATGATAGAAAAACAGTCCAGTTGGCTGCTCCCCCGCCCCTCGACACTTTTTGTCATATCTCACTATTTGTTATTTTTTCCGAAACTACATGACTTTTCTTTGAAGCCTTTTAATTGCGGCTCGATTAAGACCATTTTGAACCAAAATTGGACTACGGTTATGACGTGGCGTTACGTAATTGTGCACTGCGTGCGAAGAAAACCTATTTCCCATTGAAATAACCACGGAATCATCAGAAATCAGTTTTTGTGCAAGGAAACAGTAACACTATGTTTTGTTTATTTGAATTTATTTGTAGTAAGAGATGTGTGCGCATACTTTGACACACCATGGCCTAAAAATCAACTTTTGCTTGAAAAAATGGCGAAAAAACCATGAATTTTGTGATTTTTTTAGATTGCGGGCATTAACAGAAGTCAGCTGTGACGTCATACAAGGCATGTTTGTATTTGTGGTATCAATGGACTCAGGAGGGTCATAGCTGGCCATTGGTACCACACATAGTGATAGTTCATCAATCCATTTCCGAAATATAGGGGAGCCAAAATCCAAAAAGGAGGCCTTGCTGGTACCCTGGTAGAACTGAAAAGAAGATCTACCTACAAGGGCATTGGCTCTGCTGCGAGCTAATGGCAGCCATTCCGCACATTGACGTCAGGAAGCCTACCATTTAAGAGCAAATTGACGAGCTTCATATTTTGTTGAATGTATCATGTGCTACTTTAAGATATATCCTTGGTATAACAAGCTTCCACAATATGCATTTTCTTCACAGCCAATTTATGATTCTGGGGTTCGGTGAGAAGAGGATGTTACACTGCGATCTAGGAGATGCAACAAGGTTATTGCCATCAAACTTATAGTTCAAGACAATGAGGGCGCGGTACTTTGGCGCAGACTTCTATGGATGCGTGAGGAAAAAGATTTTTTTTCTGGAAAAATGCTCAACCTGTCGCATATTTGTTTTAGGGATTTCTGATAGCCAGGATCAGCTATTTATTACTGTATTGCTAGTAATTGACTAACGTTTTAATGTGAGCAATTGGCCTTTTTAATTAAACTAAGAAAAGTATGGTTTATAAAATACAAAATAAGTTTGCGTTTTTTGGGCCTTTAAAACAACAAAATGATTCAAACAAAATAGCCCGTTTATCATGATAGCTCATGTCATCACCATATGTTATGCATCATAATTGACTATAGCAGATCTTAAGCTCCCTGGTTTAATTGCTTAAAATTCTGTCGTTCAAATTAATTTTTATACCTCTAGTGGCTTAACTCCGTGGGCACTACTACCTTTCTATCAGCTTCTAAGCATCCTTTCATTGGTATTTTGAATAATATAGAAGCAACTTTTGAATTGGTTAATCAGAGGCCTATCTCAAACATTTTGTCTGTATTGAGCCATCAGACAGATTGTACCATAGTGGTAAGTGCCCAGGAGTTAGCCTTGTAGAAGAGGGATTTTGTCACAGCAACATTCTTGTTGTTGGCATCAATGGCCATATCCATTATTAAAAAAACTATTTTTGAATTAGTTACTCAGAGGCCTTCTCACATTGTGTCATGTATTGAGCCAATCAGACAGATTGTACCATAGCTGTAGTGCCCAGGAGGTTTAGCCTTGAGAATGGGATTTTGTCACAGCACATTCTGTTGTGTGGCATCAATGCCCATATCCACAAAGGTGCTGCGGGTCTTTTTTTTACCCTTGCAAAAGATCTTTATAGTCTGATTTTTATTTGTGCCACTTCATGCGTATGTTTCATTTGGAAGTTAGTGATGACACCGAATTTAAAATCCCAAAATTGTTACAGGCTGACTCGAGATTTCCCAATGAGGGCGCTCTCACATTTTCAACAAAATCATGTTTTTGCATGTCTGTAATGTCTTGTCCAGATACTCATGCATTGGTTTGAAATAACTAAGTCTCAAATTGAAGCCTTCAATAAAATCACAACCTTGTATAAAATTCCGGATCCGAAGTTTTGCTTAACAGGGTATCCTATTGCACGTTATATGTGCATAAATATTTACTGCTGAAAACGGAAAATCCGATTCTCTCTAACTTTGATTGAAATTTAGTGACTATCTTTATTCTAGATGACTAGTTTTAATATCTACTCAAAATAATTATATTTCAAAATCTCTGAGTCGGCCTTAAATACAACTGTTCTGTTGCAGATAAAAGCTTTAAATTTTTTATAATTTCCATTTCATGATTCCCTTTTGTGTTAATTCATATATAAACGGTCTGCGGTTGCTAGGCCACTACTGAATGGCAACTAAAAATCCTGTTGAATTAACGCCACCACTCATCAAAAGCTGGGTAAAGAGTCGCTGTTTAATTTCCGTGTTTTAACAACAAATGCTAAATATTACAACATAATGCATAAATTTTAACATTATGATAGTGTTTTAGAAAGCATACTAATTAAGTTTTATTAAATGATGTGATTTTGGCAAAAAAGTAGCAAATTATTTTTGGGGAAACAGTGTGTTCTTTGCAAGTGCAACACAAATATACTCGGTGTACCCCATTTTGGAAAACTTCAACAGGATGTTATTGCAGAAAATATGGTACCATAGAGTGGGTTGGTATTCTGAAATGGGGACTAACTTTAGACCCAGGTTTAAAACCTGGTGTAGTCCTACATGGGGACCTTTTCCTTCAACATGATCGAAAGTGTGCTTTCCTTGCCCATCCACGAGGAATTTTCTCACCTGTTACATTTTACCTTCACATTATTTGTAAGGAAAAAGGGTCCACCCATGCAGGACTAAACATGGTTTAAACCCAGGATGTAAAGTTAGGTCTCCTTTCAAAATACCAGCCATTGTGTCTTCATACAAAATATTGCCCTTTTGGGCAACTTCTACATGACCCTGCATCCTTGATAATGCCCCCACGAGATATTACATGATTCTGCCAACCCAATGTGGTGCTTTCTCCATTCCTGTGCCAAAACACTATGAGGTAAGCAGGGGAAGATCCAGATTTGAAAAACGTCAAAAATACTGGGGGCTGACAGGTAAAGTGTAAAAAAGGGCCCACCACCCCCCCATCGGCGCTTCGCTGATTTTGCAAAGATTTGCAGAATACCGGGAGGCGTGTGCCCCCTCTAGATCCGCGACTGGTAACGGCATGCTAATGACCAAGGGCTCAGTTCAGTAGCCTTGGATGGGCACATGTTAAAAACAGCTGACCATGAAGTTCTTGGTATCATAAATCATACGGAATACAGGGGGTGCCATTGCCATAATTAATGGTGATGAAAGCTAGTGAACTGCGCCATGGGAATTATTATTGTATTAGCTCATAGTGCACCAGCTGCAAACCACTTAATAGGTCTTCTTGCGTATCCACAAGTCATTGGTGATGGCTTGTGGTGGTGGTGCAGGATTTATTCTACTGAGGAAGCTGATCCGGGGCCGCATGTATAGATGATACGGACACTTTTGACATGGCTCGCTTTTGAAGTGGGGGCGTATTGGGACAGTCAGGGGTTTTCACCCTACGCTTATTTGACAACTGGCTGCGATGTACATGTACAGTTGTGACTCTGTACACGGGATCGACGGCTTAATGCTTTCCCCTGATGAAGGGACGGGTCGCTTTCATGATTCATTTACCTAATTCCAAGTGAACCATGGAGGAAAGCGGTATTTGTATTAATCAGTAGCTGCGTATGCAGATAAATCCAAATTGGTACCCGAATAAACCCAGCAAGTGACCCAACCGGGATTCAAACCCGGGAATTTTTTGTAAATTTGCGCCGCCACAGGCTAGCACACAACCAACTAGACCACACTCTCCCACGGTGAAGGACTTATAGGTGAAGGACTCGTTTAATGATCACCATGTTTATTTTTGATTTTTTCCAAAGTTTGTGCTACGCCACTGAATGAAGAATTGGAAGGGAAATAAACGACTTCTCTCTGAATGGAGAAAAACAGTGATAGTAGTAAGGTAGATGCTCCGAATCCATGGGTACCACAAAATCCAGATGATGCTTACCTAGAAGTTGAGTTTAAAGATCCGGTGCAGCCAAACAGGTGTTAATTAAGAGTATATCAAATGATACACGTATGACTAAGGTCAGGCGATCTTACAGAAGGGTGTGGATGATCATCCAGATACATTCGGCTGTTGACGGATTCCTGACGACAATTCTGTAAGTTCATTTTTTTTAAAGAGCTAGGTCTATTTCTCTTTTCTGCATGTTTTGGTGTCGCCTACCCTAAGGCAGAAGACACATAGGCGACACTTTGTCCACGGTTGATGTTGAGTCTGTGTTGTTGTTGATATGTTGTTGTCTGTGTGAAAAAGGGTTAACATTGCTTGTAATATCCACCATACTTTGAGGATTAAACCAATATTGGGTCACATGTGCAACATGGCATCCCCCGTGTTGATGAGCTCAAAGGTCACATACCAAGTCAAAAGTCACATCCAAGGCAAAGGTTCATGTGAGATCAAGGCTGTAAAAAATAGGCTGTAAAATGTAAAATTGCTCATTGAAAAGTTGAAGGTAATTGGAAACAAACTTGGTTTATGCAAACCCTCATTTGTATGAGATCAAAGTCACATTATTCAATGTCAAAGGTCATGTTAGGTAATCTTCAACAACCGCCGGCAGGAAGCACAAGCGGTCGAGGACGGATATTTAAAAAAAATGTTTACATGACTTCTGGAATGCTGTAACCATGATGTCCTAATTGAGTAATTAATGGCACAAAAGACTGAATTGATTAAGGTGATAAGACTGTAATATGTTTGCTCAAGCCTGGTCTTTCCACTGCAGTTCTGTTTGGTTATTTGAGTGTTTACATAGGTCCTGTTGATCACATGTAATAATCTGGTTGCTAGGATACTCTGTCTTGGATTTAGCAAGAAGAGAATTGGTGAATTTAGAACACTGATCCTTGGAAGCTTTTTGCATACTGTGAGCCCAGTCTGTGCAACTCTGCGCTCCAGCCGACGCCGTCCTATCAGCAAGAAGAGATCTGGAATTACCAAGAGTACAGAGGTCGCAGAACTACAGATCCAATGACGTGTGGAGAATGTCAAGGGTCTTGGATAAGAGTTTGCTATACTCATGAACTAGAGAATCACAGTCAGCATATAAAGCAAACACAGAAAATGCAGATTGTATATCAGAGCCGAAGATGTCCATTTTGATATTACAAATTTCTGATTGGTTTAAGGTCGGTTGATTTTGATGAAGTACTTGACAGTGTAGTCATGAGAGTAAAGGACTATAGTTGGAAATTTGACTTACAAAAATCGTTCTGGTTTCCACGTATTTAGCAAAAGAATTACCCTCAATGTTGGCTGATTTGTTAGCAACATTATAACAAACGATGTGGAGGCTGAAACTGTAAAAAACTTTTAAAAGTTCAGATCACCGTTCATTACTTTATCTAGCCAAACAAACCAGCCCAAAAAATTGTGTTAATTCTTGATAAACATTATGGCCCATATTCCAAAAATTGTTTACACACATTTAGCTAAGCGTGCGTAATTTAAAATTGCGTTTAAGCAAAAACACATTAAAGATTTGTAACCAGAAGCTTTTAAAACACGAGTGAACAGTCGTATAAAAGGGCCTATTGTGTGTTTAATGGTTGAGTGCACAAGTGCATCATGGCTTTTCAATTGATGCTTTAGGTGCTACCACCAAACTGGGTGCGGATGATATGTGCCATTGTGCTGTTTTTTTGTCAATTGGACAGTGCAATGAGCCGTGTAGTTAACAAAAACACAACTAAAACACTTCTTAAACTAGCCCCGTTCCGGGTTTAAATTGTGAGCATTTTGGTGGAGTTAAAATGTGTTTACTTTTAAATCCTTTCTGGAATTTGCGTTTAACTAAGTGATACGTTTATCTTGATATAAAATTTTGCGTTTACTACGTGATACAGTATCTTGTATATAAACTTCCGCTTAGCTTTAAATTACGCTAAACACCTTTTTGGAATATGGGCCTGTATTTTTAATTCAACCAAGGGTGTATTTGACTTTCCAAATAGTAAATAAAACAAAACATGAAAACCTATTTGCACTTAATTACTTGGGTATTCAAGTGTTCTATCAGTGAATTGTATGAATGATACAAAAACTGTGCTTCCAATGCTGTGAATTACTGGTAATTAACTTAATAACCCTTTCAAATAACTACCTCATTTGGAGGAATTCTAGTCCTTGCCCAATTAAAGTTTGTTTGGAGAAGGTTTGATGTACAGCGCTTCTGTGAGTTTTCCTTTCAGTCCAATCAGTGTTCCTATCCAGAATTTTAGTCTTTTCGCAGTCAACTTTACAACAATATCGACAAGTCGGGTTCTATCTTTAGAGATACAAAACAAAGCATCTGGTCACTATTAGTTTGTTTTGAGGCATCTAAAGCATTCACTATCTCAAAAGAATGGTAATGTAAACATTCTAACAGAGTTTGTCATGCCAGACCACATTTTTGTGTCGCCTGCCTTAAGGCAGAAAGGAACATAGGGATCAATTTGTCCACTGTAGTCTGTTGTTGTTAATGTTGTTGATGTCTGTTGTGTTGTTGTATGTTGTAAAAAGGGTAACATTTGCCTGTAAATATCCACATACTTGATGGATTTAAACCAATTTGGGGAACAGGTGGCCAACATGAACCATCCTCATTGTTGATGAGCGTCAAGGTCACCATTACCTAGGTCAAGGTCATGTGAGGTCAAGTTTGTAAAATAGGCTGAAAAATGTACATTGACCTCATTTGAAAAGTTGAAGTTCAATTGGAACCAAACTTGAAATCATAGGTGCACATGGGATCCTCATTTGTGATGAGGTCAAAGGGCACATACCAAGGTCAAAGGTCATGTGAGGTCAAGTTGATAAGAGTAGGCTGAAAATGTAAAATTGACCTCATTTGAAAAGAGTGAAGTGCAATTGGAACCAAACTTGGTTTTGGAGTACATGCATTCCTCATTGTTTTGAGGTCAAAGGTCACATATCAATGTCCAAGGTAACTAGGGCCTATCATCACAAACCGCGACGGCAGGCGACACAAGCGGTCCGAGGGACGATGTATTTTTTTTACAGTCTGATTAATAATTTGTGGGACAGAATCGAACACAGGACACGCATGGACTGTTGAGCCAGGTGGAACATCGCACCTCATTGCGATGCTATATTGGTCAAAGTATGCGCCGAACCTCCACTTAGAAAGCTTGTTGCGCTTAATGAGGTGTGCTTATTCCTGTCCAAGTAATTTTTAATCCCAATATAGTCAGCATTTGTTGTACTGACATAGGGAAGTGCTACGGGTACGTGCGACCCTTAAGACCTTCCATTTTGGGCATCTTCAGCAGTTCTAAGACATTCAGGTGAAACATTAAGGGTGCCTTTTGCGAAAAATTGTCTCAAGAACTAAGTTTAGCCAAATTTATTACCTAAGCCTGCAAATTTCTGAATTTCAGTTCCCAGACCCACTTGAGTGGAAAACCAGTTCCCAAGACCTTCAAGCTTGGAAACGAAGGCTGCACTACCTAACTGGAAAAAATTATGCAGTAGGAACTTGGGGCGGGGAATGGGCTGAAGCCTGCAATTAATACAAAAAAAAATCATTACTCTATATATTAATTGTTTCTATGGGCAGCTTTTACGGATGTGACAGGACCTATAGATGCAAAGGTCAGCAAATTGTATACTTCCACATTGAGGACCCTGTATCAGTCATCAGGATTGGTGCCTTTAAATTTACGGAGGAAATCCTTCAGCCTGAGAGGCAGATTTTCTTTTTTGTTCATGGCTACATTAGGAGTTAAGTTAACTACTTAGATTTGACCTATTATGCTGATAAAGTACCTACTGACTCGGACTATCGTCCATTGCTCAAGAAAAGTTTTTCAGAAAATTATAAAGATCGTTTTATTTATACCATGCAAAAAAAAAAAATGACCTAACCTGACTGCAAATTGGAAGACTATTTCTTCAACAACAAATGATAGCATTTTCCAATACAAATTCCATTTTAATATATTTCCATCTCAAGAATGTCTATAATGACAGAAATGATAAGTTTGTGGAAAACACCGTTGTAAGAGTAGAACACTGCAAAAGTGTCAAAATTCAGCTGAAGACACTGTTCGGGTTCAACACTCTCAAGGCTTTCTACGTCACTAACTCTTCCCATATTTCAGTATAAAAAATAACCACAACCACTAAAAATTATCAGTTCATAAATTCAGGACAAAAATATTTTTTCGGGGATATGATTCTGAAACTAAAGAACATTTTTGAACAGGTCATGTGCAGGGGAAGAGGGTGCCTATGATAGCAGCCATAATTCCTACTTTTTCATCTTTCCTGATTTTCCTCAGAACATTTCTAAAATACAGTTATTCAAAATGTTTAAAAAAAGGTTTAAAAGTTCACAATATTTATTTCAAAGAGATAATTCCATAGGATGTATCTACAATAATCTGAATAAAAACTATTTAGGTCGGGAGGTCACAGAAGTCGCCACATCAAATATGGCTGCCGCCATTATCAGATGGCAAACTGGTCCACTTCTCATGACTATTTTGTTCTTCTTTTGCTAAAACAAATCACAAGTTACTTATAGTCATTAAAGTCTCGTGCCGAGCAAGTAGTGCGCGAGTGCCCCATTCTCTTTCCTTAGCGTTTGGCCAGACTCCTCCGTATAGTCTGTGGGGGGTTCGCCCCTCCTCCCGCACAGCGAGTCTGTTACTTTCCCAGCATTGAATAATGGCTGGTACCCATTTATACCCCCCCCCCACCTGGGTGGAGAGGGTATTAAAGGTAAATTTGGCTTACTAAGGGCACAACACGTGGCTGCAGTGGGACTCGAACCACGACCTTTGGATCGCGGGACGTAGAGTTCAATCCACGGCCCACACGTGCCCTATTTATAGTCATTATAGTATTAGTAATGGCTAGTTTAATCACAAAAGATGAAATATACTTAGAGGAGGGTTGTCTTGTAACCTATGTATATCAGAAAACTGCATTCAACTGGTTACAGTCTTCATGATTTGGAAGTCATGAAAATTGGCAGTATGTGGGCGAGTAAGTAGGCCCAAGACATTTTAACTCCGACTTCGGGCAAGATTTGGGCATAACTCCCACCCCAATTTCAGTGTTTTCCGCTCTTTTAAAAAAGGGTGGGGGCTACACTCGGGTCAGTACGGTAAATTGTTGGTTTCTAGTTTCTTCTGTGGGTGTGGGGGTGGGGGTGTATAAAAACACACACACACTGTATAAAATACAAAGGTCATTGTTTTAAAAACAAAAGAAAAACTGTCACCTTATCTTGAACTTGCCTGCTATCATAATCATCCCTATGAAGAAAAAGAATGCTTTGATTTCTGTTGTGCATGACAGAAAATCTACATCATCATCTTATATGTAAAGACAGTGTATTAGGCTTAGTGCACTTCCAAGTGTATCTATTACATTGGTAAGTTCCAAATATGCACAAAAATAAACCTGATGGTTCAAAAATAATTGGGGTGCTTCTTTCTAGAAATGTACTCAGGTCCTTTCAATCAGTAGCAAAAGTACTTAACAGCAGACTGATGGTGTTATAAATATACATGGATTGTATTGTAAGAATATTAGTGTTTGTCAAGGGGAAACCCGATCGTAAACTTTGTTTAAGGGTTTTCCTGTCCTTTGACATCCACGGAACGTATACGGAGATCATCACCCAAAAATGGTCAGAATTATCACATTGCTTAGTGTAATCCACATATCAATCATCATCACACATTCCCAACACATGCATAAGAGTAATTTTAATAGGGTAGTAGAGGTCAATTTTACACAATCGAGCATATGACGTATTGGACTGTGTAAACAGCCTTTTCAAACACTCATAAAACATTTTTCCCAAGGGGAGTTTAGTGTATCGAGGGCTATGTTTCGATACACCATTCTGCTTACTATAGCGAACTCAGCTTGTACCTTTTTTTCTGGGTAATAGCTCATTCCTTTTAATGACCCCTATATCGATATACCATAAAGATCATACAGTGAAAGCTAGTCAAACAGGCTATTTGATGTGAGTGAAATTCGTTCGTGGCAAATGGAGATTGTATTATAGGTCACGTAGCTTTGATACCTCTGCTATTTACGTTTAAATTAAACAAACACCACAATCTTTTTTTTTGGCATCTTTACCTTTGTTACAGCTCCCACCTAAGGAAAAGTGCCAAGCTACCGAAGTGGAAGAACCCATCTCTGTACCCAACTGTGATGATAATTAACACCATCAGTACAGCAAATGTTCTGGCTACTGCGAGTCGAAATCAGTCCCTTTGTCATATCCGGCGTCTTGAAGGGAAACGTGGTGGATGATTGTTTGACTTGTTGCTGCAAGAGCCTCGGTCAAGGATATTGATTATGTTACATGCAGAGACGGAAGTACATTTAGCTACGAATCTCTATAAGTGTGTCTTGGGAGAGGTTACAAACCCTCCACTATTAAATTATTCATTGCCTCAACATTGCTAAAAAAAACGGTTGTGGTTTTATAGGACATATATAATGAAAGGCTTTCATTTTCTTACTTGACATTTGGGCAATTTCCTAATTAATCACATACATGTAGAAGATAAACTGCATTGAAATAAAATGGGTTCAAGCATACAATTGAATATTTGCCACTTTTAAAATGTAATGGCATATATATATTAAATGGCCCAAAATGGTTTTGGAATCGGATTATTTAACACACACATGTACTGACATTAAAGTGTAACCCATTTACAAATTTCCTAAAAATTTTTTACCTTAGCCATCAGTAAAGAAATGTGAACTTGATTTTTAAATGACTTGTTTTGAAAGTAGCTGTAATCATGATCTAGTGAAACAAATAACTGGTGAAAGCACCAAACATTGCCATTGATGGTTTTTTGCACTGCTACAGAAATGCTAAATTGTTAGGTCTTGGATAGGTTGAACATAGTTTTCTTCACAAACATCATGACAATCTTAAAATTTTTAAAATATTTTTTGAAAAACTATTAAAAAAAACATTCTTGAACACAACATAAATATTTTTAATAACACTCTGTCAAAAATAGCTACATTGTCAGCACCATGATGTACTGTGCGCTGTTGCTCACACGCATCAGCTTTACAGTTGAAGGCAATCACAATTGTCTTATTACATTTTGTTAATTGAACTAATGCATGATATATAATTTTAATTCTATTGCAAAAATAATCAACCCAGTGACCTGTCAATTCTATGATTTTTCCGTTGTTTGGCTTGAATCAGAGTCTCCTTTTTTTGGCTGTTAATCGTAATAAAATTATTTCAATCCCTCTCCAATAAAATTATAAATCCTGTGGGAGTGATTCAGGACAAACATTATCTGGCCAGCCCAAACACCAGGAAGAAATGTGTTTGACCTTAAAAACCTAACAATGTAATATCAAACACAGAAAGCAAGAAGCAAACCAAATCAAATATCTCCAGTGCAGAATGCTTGCTTACACTTGAATTTAAAGGATGATAAGATTCTAACATTTATAGGATACTTCCAGAGGCAGACGAAAGATAAGAAACGTAAACCTCATTCAATATGGCAACTCGCTCAAATGAAATCAAAATAGATTACAGCAATTATACTGCAAATCAAAAACCGATTTGGGTACTTTGACGTGTGCAGATCTTGGGGGGTTACCATGCCCCATTTTCGAACTTATCCTTAAAAATAACCCTTCCAGTGGACTTGATTTTGCTTGATAACATAAAATTTTCCCTCAAGATTTCTGGTTTACATATTAAACCAATGACAATGTCTAAATTTTACAAGACCCTGGTAAATTGAAGTATATCACTAGGAAAACTCAACTATATAAAAAAATGCACAGTTCTGCCATGAAATGGTCGATTTCTGGTCGTGCAATATAACTTGCCAAGTATTTAAGTAATGAGGCCTGTCAGTTGCAATAGGGTATTATTTCAAGGGTTTAGGGGAAAAAGGCCCCATCTGCAATAGCTTCAACATGTTAGATTTGGCAGGTATAACACTTAGTAAGCACACAACTGACAAATGGCAGCTATTGCAGATGGGGGCCTTCTTGCACTAAACCCTCAATTTCATAAACATGTTTGGTACTGATTGTGCATCAGTAGGTATGAATAATTTCCAGAAATTTTTATATCTTGGGTCAAGTAGGTAAACAGAATTTCTAAACCTAGGTGCTATATTTTGATCATAAAGTTGCTTTTAGGTGGTAGAGATGTCACAGGCCCACAATAAACATACATGAAAAGAATGATGAAGTCTCGGTTTGTGGTTTAATTGCAGCGTACTCTGTGTCAACGTGGTTCAATTTGGTGTGCTGACAAAAATTAATTACCGGATTCTTCCTAAGGCCTTGACATATCAGATAGTTATTCTTAAAATATTATTTAGTCACCAAATTTTCAAGAAACTGAACGGAGAGGTTATTGGTAGACAGTAGGGACAGTCAAGACAGTTTCTTTTTACACCACTAAAAATGCAAAAGAAAATTTTTATTTTTGTATTTTTTTTGGTATCATTACTTCTAAAATTGTCCACTAGTAGGGGAATCACTATGAGTTACAATATGCTCAACTACCAAGAACAACAGTTCAGTGGGTTGTATCTGTAATGCATTGGACATGACTGATCTGTGGGCTCGGGCATCATGTATCAACCCCAAAACAGGGGGGGGGGTGTATTTTCTAAATACATGATGAATGGAAGTTACTGAACTGTGCCATGAGGTTGAGACAACTCTAGCTCATAGTGACTGTAGTGAAATAGGGTGGCTTCCAAGATGAAATTGTTTATTTTTACACGCAAGTACTTTAGGCATATATAGAATAAGAATTTCAGCTTGTTGAATTGCAGATAACCGGCTTGCCCATAAGCAGTTCTCGGCACTCGCCACTAGATAACACATGTCCGTTATGGTCACCGTAACACAGCGGTAAGATATGACGTCTCCCTAAAACGCTTGCAAATATTCTACATATCGATTATAACAGGAGAAATACGTTTGTCGTATAGTTATATGTGTAAGAGACTAGTATCCATTCCAGGAGGCATTTAGAGCAAAAGAGAAATCAAAAGATGGCCGAATACAATCGGAATCAGCTGGGCGACGCTGCAAAATATCGGACTTTTGTGTGGTAAAGTGAGGTAACTTTAAAGGCTTACGATCACCATTTGCCCCTTTTCAAATCGCGCGATATGCCCCAATTTTTTTAGTGTAAAAAATGTCTAAACTACACTGGTGACGTCTCTTTCTGCCGATGGAACCATTTTAGCCATCGACTCCGGGTTTAAAGCGAGAGGTCTGGCTGACAAATTATGAATGTCACTTACGTAAGTAACACAAAAATGGGTTCACTTGCGGTAACGCTGTATATGTCACTTGGTTGGTAACGAAACTTGTTTGGTTATTGTCCGAGTGAACTTTAACTTTGACCCGCGATACGAAAAACAGGAAGTGTGACCTGAGTGCTTGCAGCGCCGCAACGACGGTTATGTACATGTTACGGTGCCCAGTAACGGATATGTGTTACTATTGCGATGCCGCGAGAGACTGAATAAGTGGTGTCCTTTAGTGCCAGCATTCCAAGCTTGTCCTTTGCAGGACAGGAATTCTTTCCTTTCTTGCTGTTGGCAACGTAGGACCCTAGATATTTGAAGTCCTTGACCTCTTTGAGTTGGTTACCATCTGTTTGTGGCAATAGGGTTGAATGATCATTCTAGAGAGGTATAAGAGTATCCTTTTAATGGATCTGGAGACCTGGACCATGAAAGAAAAGAGCTACAGGATAGACTGAATGGCACCTACCCAAGCTTTTCTTTACGAGTAACAAAACATAATCCTGGGTGAGCCACAAGACCAAAGCACAGTATATGGAGATATCCCTCCAATTTTGCTCTGTTGCCCAACGTCGTGCACGATTTGCCGGTCCCTGTCATCGTGCATTGAATCAAGTAAGTCCCTCAAGACGTCATATGTTTGAATTTACCATGCCAAACAGGGGTCGTCGCCCCTTTAACTACAATGATGTTATGCTCGATACATCCATCAGGATCCATCTGACCATCCCCAACTTCATAACAAACAGGGACATTACATGGTGAACAGCATCTCTTCGTCTGGTGGCCGTTAGATAGATAGACTTTCGGCATTGATAATCCATAACATGAATGGAAGGGTTTTGCCAAATCCCATTAATGGAACCTCAGCTTGCATTTCAAAGGTTATCAGGGTCAACATTTTTACAATATTTCCAATCATGTTGAAAAGCACATGACACTTTTTCCTCAGATTCACAAGATTCTAAAAGGTACCAGGGTGAGTCAAAAAGATTACACGCGTTTTGTTTGAATTTTTCTAAACAATGAAAATCTACAAAGAAATATCGACAATCACATATAAAACTGATATTTTCACCTACTAGAGAAATTTTGAATTTTGATTTTTGAACTTTTGCAAATTGCGAAGTTATGCAGCTTAAAGAAGAGTCCCCCCATTTTTCAAAACTCTGTCCACGGAATCACTGTTGCACTTTTGGCCACAGAGACTTTGGATGATCTACACAATACATCATGACATTCTTGGCTTGCTTTGATACCTTTTGTAATCCTTCACCATGAAAAATTGTCAAAAAACCTATTTCAATTATTCTGAACTCAATAACCAATTAATGGAAATCTTACAACACCAGCCCCAATTTTGAAGCTTACTTCATTAAATGTTCGAAATTGTTCACGATATCTTTTCGCCGGAAAGTGAATGCCAATATGTGGGAAATCCTGTGCAAATAACAGCCAGTTGACCACCATTTTCCACATTTTTTCCACCACCTCCTTCTAACCTATTGGGGGGGGGCAGTGGCGTAACCGTCCTTCCCTCTCGAGGGGGCAAATTTCCCAGTCCTTGGACATTTTCCCGCTTAGGGGGGTCAATGGCCCTTTTTTCCCTTTCAGAGGGCTAAAAAGGCTGATTTAGCAGATTTTTGGCATTTTTTCCCCGCCAAGTCGTCGGGGAGGGGGGGGCAACCTCCCCCCCCTGCCCCCCGCCCCCCCGCCTTTTACGCCACTGGGGGGCTACTTTGGTGAATCAATATTTGAACCTTACCCGCAACGCATCACGTCCATCTTCCTTTTTCCCTTTGGCATATCAATCCTTTCCTCCCCTTCCCTCCTTTCTCTTCTCCCTTTCTTCTTTCCTTTTCCCACTTTTCTTCTTTAAAACCGATAGCTTTTAAGCTTATTTCCTGGTAAAGGGGGAGGGGACAAATCACGTCCCCTTCCCCGGCTCCCGTTACTCTACTAACTTTCATCATTGACTATTGGTTTAAGAAATAGTATACAAAACAGTTGTTTATGGATTGTAACTAATGGGTTTTAGCAACAAATACAAAAGTTTTGAGCATTTAGATTACAGTAACTCATGGTTTTTGCTGCTGTTGACGTGAAGAAATTGTACAAAACCGTGGTCAATAGGGTTTTTTGGTGGGCTTTCCGTTAATTTACATACCATATCTGCAATATGCGAAAGGTAAACCTTTAGATTTTTTTATAAACCATGAAACGTGGATTAATGAGCTATTGGTTTTCCATGATCAAAAAACAAGGTTGTCTGAACGTTTAAATATTTTAATATTTTTCTGAAATCAGAGTGTAAAATTTTTTGACTCACCCGTATTTTACATATTTATGGCTGAGACAAAAAAGCTAACTTTCTGGAAACAATCACTTTCCCTCCAAGTGTGGCAAAATTTCCCCTTCAGTCTTAAATAAATGACAAAAATTTCCCTCCAAATAGCAAAATGTCCCTGGACATGTGGTTCCCAAGTTCCCCACTTTTTTCCAGGCCTGTAGTAATGGCTTTAAGTTTGGAGTTATGGGGGGTAAAATTGCAAAAATGGGTGAAAAAGTAAATGTTTGTGTGTATAGGGTCAAAAGTTTTAAAGTATGTGGTGCAAATTGTTTCCTCGGCTTAAAGTGACATGAGGAGATATTTTTCTGATACGAATTTCTCTCAAATTTACACTGGATCAATTGTAGACACCTAACCGAGAACGTTTCGAAGTTTTATTGGACAACGGTGCAAAAAGAAAACCACAAAACCTTGTTTTGAACTTGCCTGGCTATCGTAAGCGTTCCCCATAGAAAACCATGCTAAATCACCACTTATTACATAAAGACGCGCATTTCGGCTTATTCACTTCAGGTGTTGATCTAATACATTGTAAAGCACCCAACTATGTAAAAAACCCGGGGTTTCGAGAAAATTGGGGGCTCTTCTTCTTCTCTGGAAATTCTCCTCAATCTCTTTAAAGAATCGAAATTAGGAATAGTTTGCAATCATGCTGTTATGAATTTAGTTTTTCACATTACACACCAAATAGGTTACAAGGTCAATAGAATCCAATAGCCGTTGACTTTTCGTTTGTATTTTTGTTAATACAAACGTAATAGTCAAAACTATTCTTATATTTCATTCCTGTGAGCTAACCAACAAGTTTAACCATGTTTTATCAAAAATTGGAGCAACTTTTAATTTCTGACCCGTGTACAAATTAAAATTAACTTTTATTTTTTTCAGTTTTTTAAATTTGCCCAAAATCCCTCATATTTCTTTCGAACTATAAGCGCATAGGTCTACCTTTTTGGAATCCTTGTGTCAACAAACATCAGGTAGCTTTTCAACACACTAACATGTTTTTACCACCCCTTTGTAACCTTGAAATCCAAGCTAGGGGCCATTAAGGGTGTGCCACGTGCTACCATCAATTTTATCCCCCTGGCTTGAAAACAGGATTAGTGAGGGGTAAACGAGAAGCGCAGTATCGTTTGTAATGTGTGTGTGTATGTGATTGATCCCAGTTTCGTTAGGTTTTTTCGTTTTTAATGTCTTGTTCGAAAAGTTTAAGTCCAATTTAACAAACTGAGTCACAGTGCAGTAAGGTGGGTTTCCGTCTATAGGAGATGTCAATGTCATAGACCAAGGGTCAAAGGTCATCTGAGGGTCAATGTTTAGTATGTATGTATGTGTGTTCCAATTCGGTTAGGTTTTGGGTTTTTCACATCTCCTTCAAAACGTTTAAGTATGATTTAACCCAACTACTTTGGGGTGAAGTTGCATAGGGATTCATTCATATGTGGATTGATGTCAAAGGTCCATGGCCCAAGGTGCAAGGTCCATCTGAGGTCATGTCCAGTTTGGTTTGCATTTTCATTTTTAAGGTCTTCTTTGAAAATTGAGGTCTGATTACCAACCTAGCTTGGGTCCAAGGTGCAATATGGGTTCCTTCATATTATGTTGTTGTAAATTCAAAGGTACAACCAAGGTCAAAAGTCAGCTGCAGTTATGTTCCAGTTTTTGTTAGGTTTCATTTCATGTCTTCGAAAGTGAAGTCTGATTTAAATCATAGTTGGGGTTAAGGTGCATAGGGTTCCTTCACTTTGTAACACATCTCAAGTACAAAAGGTTTTTGAGTGATTAAATATGTAACAGACTGACAGGAACCCCAGAAAAGTGATTCCTAAGTGCAGCAAAACGTCCTTAAGGGAGGGGGGGGGCCAGACAAAGTTTTACAGTGGTCAAATTTTAATTGATCCAATCTGTGTGAAAGTAATACTATTTTATTTGTCCTAACCACAAGGTTCAGGAAAGGTATAGTTTGTACTAATCTCAACATAAAGTTTAAGAGTTATCGGCTAAAAACAAAAAAACAGCAACAATCAATAAAGGGTCAATTTCAGTTGTAAGGGGTCAGGTTTTAAAGTTGCTCCGATTTGATAAAAAAATGGTCAAATTTTGTGATGGAGTTCATAGGATAAATAAGGATAGTTTTGACTGTCTAAAATACTTGTTACCGATGTAGGGGGGCACAGAAGGTCAACGTCCATTGCAATTCAATGGGCTTGACCTTTGTTCCCCTACTTTCTTAAGCAACTATTTGAGACACTCAAAGATATTCCTTATTTTGATCCTATGAGCTCCACCATACTTGTGCCCATTTTTTCTCCAAATCAGAGCAACTTAAAATTTGACCCCTGTAGAACTGAATTGACCCTTTTTATTGATTTCTTCTGCAGCTTTCAAACAATGCAAATATTTAAAAAATTTGGATATTTGATATTTATTATATGTCTCACAATCGTGGCACGTGTCCAATTACAGGAAATATACCGAGTAAAAAAAACATCAAAATTGCACAGACTTAGTAAATTTACAACTGACATAAAAATTACACAAAAATAATTGCTCTGGTTTAAATAAAATAATAATTATACACAATCAAAATGTTAAAATGAGCCCATGACACTACAAAAGACATGTTTATATTATAATTCATACATGGGTAGTGAATGTTATGTTATGATTCATGAAGTGCTGCAAACACATGAATACAATGAATGCGATTGAACGCATCATGCATAGGTGCATTTCAAGCTCGGGAATCATAAAAAAGTTACAACCAATAACAAATGCATGCATGCAATGCACCATACCCCAATTCACACATCCTCCTTGTAAAGCAGTAACCAAAATTTGATCACCAAAAACATTATGTTGAATTTAAAAGGTTCACAAAATATGAATGGGGCTCGTTTAAAAAGCGTTTTGGTTTTATGGTTGCAGTTGTGAAAACTTGTCCCATTTCTAGATTCGTCCCCCCTTCTGCCATGAATGGACTTCCTAGAAGGGGGCATTAAATGATTGGTTCTCACATTATCAACTAAACCGGAAGCAAACTTTCTGTTTCTGCAGTGTCAACCCTTACTGTCATGTAAAGACTCAGCCCACAGAAGTTCAGTGCACCAATATGAATTATACTTAAACCCCCAAAATGGTTTTTTACAAGCTCTAATTTGGATCTTTTTCAAGATCATTGGACTGTTGGCTGTTAACCAAGTGCCACACACATTCGCAGTACTCAATGATTGGTTCTGACAAATCTTTTTATACACGTTAGAAGCTCATCATGATCAAAACCAAATTCTTGACCGACCTCAGCATGAACAACTTTTGATTAGCTTTTTTGATCATGCCGTCAACTTGGGAAGCCCATTTAAGGTCACACTGCAGCCATAGGCCTAATACCGTAGCCTGTTGACATAGGGCAGCTTTTCAGTACCAATCATTATGTCATGCATATGGGGCGCCCTTTCATGAAACATATTTCAGGGCCTGACCTTTGATGATTTAATTTCAATTGATTGTCTTTGGCCCAATCAGAAAACTGTTAAGATCATTTTGGCAACTCACCGATCTCTAAAATATTCCTATTCTCCTGCAAATGTTAGATCTTAAATCTTACATTGTCGATAGTACAAACTCTACTTTCCTGAATCCTTGTGGCTAACAAATAACCTTGTATACTTTTTCAGAACGATGGATATTTTAAAATTTGACTCCCTGTACAACTTGTCTGACCCCCTCTCCTTAAGGACCATTCGTGGCACTTAAAGACACTATCAGTGATTTGCTAAATGCAAAAATCAAAAAAATATCAAATCATATTTGGGCATGTGTAACATACATGTAGCCGAACATCCCTGGCAAATGAGAGACCAAAGCAACCTAATAAGACAGAACGGAATTTTAAGTCCATTACGTTCCGTTCGGACACTTACTACAACACGTAATTGAATGAGATTCGTATCTTGGAACGACTGCGTTTTCTCCTTTTCTGTCCAGTCTTCAGTGGAAAAGGTAACTTTAAGAAATGCCTACAAGACTTTATCCTTCACTTTGAAGCTAATTCCTGCAAATTTCAAATAGTTTTTTTCATATCACTGAGAGTTCTTTAAGAATTAATGTTTCAGTTTCAGGGTCCCTGTCAATCTTGGCTACATATTTTTTAATCACTTTCAATCTTTTTGTACTTGAGATGTGTTACAATGTGTGCTAGGGGCTCCGAGGCTATATGTTCTTATGGGCTATCATTAAAATCCCAGACTAGATATTGAAGTAATAAAAAATAATCAAAACTAATAATGTCTTTGAAATTCAATTTAGTCAACATTCTTGATGAACACAAGTACTACATACATGTTATAATCAGTTTGTTATACCTATGACTTTATGAATATGCAAGTTTGATTAATTGTCCTCATATATATCTGGTGGCAAAATTTTGTTTTCTCAATTGGAAATTGTTAAGTAATTCCAAGAAATTCTAGGCACTCCTGTGGTATACACAGTGATATATCAAGGGTCTAAGCGTAGTCTGCTCTTGTTTTAATTTTGGTTTGAGTTTGTTCAATATTTACAGCTAAAAGTATCCATCAAGCTTGTCCCGTTTCTTGAGACTGGTTCCATTCCCAAAAGTGCTTCCTATAGCATAACGAAGCATTTTGGAGTAAAAGCAATTGAAACCTATGTTTCTATAAACGGAATTTATGCGATATCCAATCGTTTCGGTCCCAAAGCTAATTTTTAAAGGATGGTGCCTAAGTTGCATAAATTTCAAAAATGGCCGCCGATTTAAAACGTTTGTTTTTACATAACTCAAGATTTCAGGCTTGTAATGACTTCCATCTTGTGTCTATACAAATGTTTTCAGGGTTAAGGAATACAATAGATCATTAGTTTATAGCATTAGGTCAACTTAACATTCATTTGGATAGAAATTTAAATGGCTGCCCATTTTGACATTTTTGTACATAACTCAAGATTTAAAGGCTTGTCGCTCATTCTTGTGTCTATACCTTGTTTCCAGGGGTCAAGGAATTAAATTAGATCATAGTTATGGCCATGGTTCGCCATGAGTTGGGTATACAAAACGAGGGTGGCGCTACTTTTACTTTTTCACAAATATTTTTAATTTTTTTTCAATGTATCATTTAAATTACTTAAAAAAAGAAAAAACCTAAAAAATTATATTTCATTTAAAAGGAAATATTATCTACTTGGATATGGTAGAGATTCTATTATTGGTGGTGCTATTTTTACTTTTTTTTTTTTGGGAGTTGTCGTTATTTTGAGTCAGTCGGGGTTCAGAGAGGGTGGTTCCTAGGATAGGTGCTACGAATGGAGGCATGTTGTTAAAGTCTAGGATTTTTGATAACTTCGGGGGGCTTTTTGCATTTGTTGTTTTATATCTTTGTAACCCTGCCATGTCTTAAAATAATAACATCCTCATTTGTTGTGAATTTATTGTGTGGCATTCATTTTGACCTATACACCCGTTTAAACTATGATGTTAATTGAAGGTGACAAATTAAGACTGCCACAAAGTTTTGTACTTTTTACATCAAATTATTCACTTTTCCCACCTTATATACACTTGTGGCACCATGTATAATCACATACAAGTTGTGCATTTTTTTTTTTTTTTTTTTTTTTTTTTTTTTTTTTTTTTTTTTTTTTTTTAATTTTTGACAAAAAAAAAAACGAACGACGTACTCTCAGTAGTGTGGAAACTTGTATATGTTGGTAGTTCAAACATTGGTAACACACTTTGCTCCCAACTCATGGTGTATGATCGTATAGCCTTAATGTCATGTTGAACAGTTAATTTGCATACAAATTCAAAATGGCCGCCGTTTTAAATTTAATGCAAATTTAAATTGTCAATATATGGCAATTCCATTAACTGATGGCTAGTTGTGTTCTACTGAGCCTGAAAACAATATATAGACCAAGAATGAATCTTTAACCTTAACTCTGAGTTATGTACAAACATGTTAAAATGGCGGCCATTTCAATTTTTATGCAAATTAAAAAAAAAAAGGCACACGTCGCCCTAAAACTTAGCTTTTGGGACCGAAAGATTTGGAATCAGCATATTTCGATAGAAACTACATTCAAATTGCTTTTACTCAAAAAGGCCTTCGACTATTTGCTTTTGAAAAATGGAACCAGTATACACCAAGCAGGGCATGAAAAAAGTTATTTCTTTTTGATTTTAAGTAGATTTTCCAAAATGCTATACCATCATTAAACTTTTTAGGCCTGTCCATTTCACCGTGAGAGGTAAGATTTTGATGGCCACAGGTAAAAAAGGTTATGGTACTCATACAATGTGTAGCAATGAACGCTAGTAAATAAATGTTGACCAAAATAAATTCATTTTTCACATCTTAAGATAGCGTAGCGTTGGCCTGTTTCCTTGCCCGTCTCCGTCTGCACACCCCAGCACTTCATGCAGTAACGTTATTATTTGAATTTTGAACCTTACCATTTGACACGACAAAATAAACATCCTTTCCTTAGCACACGCCTTTGGAGAATACTGCAGTTTAATCTACGTTTTTTCTGTGGGTTTTCAAAAATTGGGCCACCCGGAGGAGGAAGAGAGGAGCGCAAAAGCGGAGGGAACATCGGCGGTCAACCAGGGGCAGAAGGCAGCGAATCATGCACAGACGCATGGAGAACTGATGCATCGGGATTCCGTAAGGCAATTCTGGACAGAACTTTGTACCATGGACACAATAGTTTGTAATAGCAACAAAGGCCAAGTCTCTACATGGCCGGGATTGAACCCCGTATTAATACCATCCCTATCGGAATTGCATGAACGCACTTAATTTGAAAGCTACTATAGATGAAAATTAGGCCTAACACAAGTAACCTATTAATTATTTTGCATCAAACCTGTCAGATAACTGACAGTTTGGACGCATTAAAAACCATCACTGATATAGTCGTAAAAAATGAGACAGTGGACCGTTTTTCCATTCCCGGGTATTGCTTATTGACAAATGATCATTCTGGACTTGTTGATTAAACCTAACAATTTTGTTTTTAATTTATATGATGTAGTTTAAAACGAAACAAATTGGAGATATTTTCATATTGTACATTACCGTAAAGCCAAAGGTGTTCTTTAGTAATTTTATATCATTTGTGTATTCATAGCACTATAGTAACCGTAAAGAGGGCATAATAATAAAATCACAACTTTTGATTTTTCACTTTCCCCCCAAAGAAGTGCATTTAATGGCCAACTCATTGTACTCTGGTGACAGCGAATTTATTATCTGATTAACATTTTGACATAGGGAATAGCGCAATTTACCCCATGTGGTGGTAAAATTCAAAGCTGAGGATTGGGATAGCCAATACTCTAATTTACTGATGATTTTCCTAAGGGATTTAAATTACATGGATAATAATACACCTTAAGGATCAATTCTGCATTACAATCGTTTATCAATCATATTTTATTTGATGTTGTTCTGACCATATTAACCATAAACGCTGAGATCAACCCAATCTTGAGTTCTTTTGATCCTAGCCCAATGTGGACTACAAAATAGGTAATTGGAATACTATCAACTGTATCCACCTAATTACATTCCTTCAACACAATACATGTATGTTCTTATTTAAGTATTTTTAGAAGGAGGCCATTAATGCCTCGCCTTTCCATATTTAGAACAACCGTTTTTACCTTTTTGGAACATTTGGACCCAAATGTGTTCAAAATGCTAGCACTTTATTTACTTAATCATGTCCCCCTTGGAAAGTAAATTATGTTGTTCCTTAGGATTTTGAGATAAGAGTGTTTTGACTAATTATTAGTTTTTGGTGGGCAAATTTGTAGTAAAAAATGGCCAAACAATTAAGTTCAATGAACATGGCTAATTCACTCTATTCAACTTGATTTTTACCTTTGGGGAGTACACTGTACATTTTTCCCTTTGAGAATGTTAAGAAAGGAAGGCATTATGACTCATTATGGATTTTGGACAATTTTTGCTGTTTTTTGGCCATTTTGACCTGAACCCCAAATTGAAAATTGGAATGTCTACACTCAATCCGGGTAATTATTGGTGTTCCGTTGTTGGTATGGTCCCGCGACATGTGTTGTCTTGAATAAATCATCAAATTGCCTTTCTCAATTTGTTTTTTATCTATTTTGGACTATTTTGGACACTTTGTTTGGCCACTTTTTTACCCCCAAAATATAAAAATACACTCGGACTCCGCTGTGTCGCCTGCCATCGTGGTTTGTAATGATAGGTCCTCCGTAGGACGTTGGCCTTGCACTCAGATATCATCCTTTGACCACATCAACTAAAATGAATGAGGGATCCCATGTGCACCTATACTCAAGTTTTTGTTCCACATTGAACTTGCAACTTTTCAATTTAAGGTCAATTTAGACAGTTTCAGCCTATCTAAACATTTGACCTCACAGACCTCTGACCTTGTATTGAACCTTTGACCGCAATCAGCAAATGCGGAATCCCATGTTGCATCTATGAACCGAGTTTGGTTTAATCCATCGAAGGATGCGGATATTACAGGGCAATGTTAACAACCTTTCACACACAAAAACAACATACTACAGTGGACAAAGTGGATTCCTATGTGTTCTTCCTGCCTTAAGGCAGAAAGGCCAACAACCCCAGATACGCTATTGTATGTCCCATGAGAATGCGAATCCACATGGTTGGATGTTTGTAACAGCAATTACGACCCGTCCAAAAACTTTTTTCTGATCACTTTGTGGCGCTTAGTGCTGGCCCCTAAATAATAAAAGGCAAAAAGTGGGATGAGCATGGAGCGGTGCCATTGGGTGACAAGAGGGGGGGAAGCTTTCCCTCCTCCCCACCCACCCCTACACCGAGTCACTTCAAATTCATGAAAACCGGGGTTTCAAGGTAATATATTGTTTAAAAATTAACTTTAAAAACAACTTGTATTTTCCCCCTTTGTAATTTTTCGCCCCCTCCTATGATTTTACTCTGATTCGTTAGAGCAGGGAGCACGGACTTGGGTCAAACATCACCGTTCATGTCCCACTACAACTCCACTTTGACACTTGGTAGTTCTTGTATGGACCCTCTACATCAATGCGATAAGTTAGTGGTGTCAATTGTGGGTCAATTTTCAATAGGAGGCAAATTTAAGTTTACACAGAGGGTCAACTGTTAAATTACTCCAATCGTGTTTGAAATGTAAATGCCATATTTGTCCGTCGAGTCATAAGGATTACCAAAAATGTATGGTTTTACCATCTAATGACAAATTGTTTTGAGGTTTGAATAAAATGGCTAAAAGGCCAAAAATGTTCACTTTCCATATACTGGTTCAAACTCAGAAGTTGGCCTCCAATTTGGTAAAAAATGAAACACATTGTTCCTTTTGTAGAAATCTGCAATGCATAGTTTATCATGCATGTGACAAAATAGGTAATGGGACAACATAATCCACGTTGGCATTGACCTTCTTTGAACCTTATATTAAAACGTGTAAACCATAATCAAAACTAGACCATCACCCCCGCAGCCGCGCCGCAAGTGGCTGTAAGCCGGCTAAATACCCTTAACGGGGATCCGTCTGCTCATTCATCCACGGTAAGGGTATTTACCGTCTGACTATGTTTCAAGTTTGTATATTATGGACCCATCTTTTTCACATTCAAATTGAATATTAATTATTAAAGAACAATATACAGATGTTAATCTTAAAAAGGCAATTTATTATGGGAATACAGCCATTTTTGGAAAAAATAAAATTTTGATGACGTCAGCGGCATTGATTGGTTGATTTTTGCTTCGGGGGACCCGTTCTGGTAAAATTGACGTACGTATCCCTACATTGCAAAAAACAACCGAGTATCGTCGTCATCGTACGTCGGTTTTTTGAATCAGTAGGAAAAGGTAATTTTGACGGTTTAGACATAATAACGGTGCTTTGGAAAAAAATAATAGCAAACTTTGGGCCAGGTCCAATGTAAAAACTTGATTTAACATAGTCGGACTTTATATATATCGTCCCCCCGAAGACAAACTGATATCTGATACCTTACACGTGACCTGGTACCTGACACGTGACACCAAACTATTCATCTCGTTACCGTTTATAACTACAATACTGTAAAGCAGCAAGCATCTTCTTATCTCTGGTGTCACATGCGAATCGATGAATAATGTGAGACTAACATGTGGTGTCTGTAACAGGGGGGTAGACACGATCTGCTCGATTTGGGGCATTGGGGATTTCCAAACGGTTTTGTGAAACTGCTCATGCTTTACTATGGCATCTCGGTCCCAGTGACTTAAAAAATCTCTCTTAAACTTTGTTTCAAAAGATCTAGTAAATCATGATAAAGTAAGAAAAAAATGAAGTTTCACATCAATCTGCTTCTGTTAATTACCTGTGCATAACTCCAAACTCCAGAAACTTCCCATGCAAAGTATCTCTATCAAAACCTAATACCTTGAACATACGCGCCATGGCTACGAGCTATGCGCTCTGTATCCATGCGCACCGATAACACTCTAATATCAAAATAGCCTATTATAATTATTAATACCACCCCAAAACCATTGCCTCCTCGATACTTTTGGGAATCCACTCATTCCTCATGGAAAAAAAAAAATAATTTAGCCACATTCCATGCCCGTAGCCAGGATTTAATTTGGGGTGGTGCGAGTGCCAGAAAGTGGACCTTTGTTCAACAAAAAAATCCATTTCGGCTCGCTGCGCTCGCCGGTTGACCCAACCAATTTTCCAGTCGCCCCTAATCTGAAGACATGGGTGGGGGGGGGGGGGGGGGTGGGGGGGGGGGGGAGGGGGGGGGAAAGGGGGTTATTTGAAGGGAGTGTAAAATTACACACCCGGGGGTTCAACGTATAAAAATAGCAGTAATGTAATACATAGTTTGACCAGTTGCAATGACATATAGAAAGTTATTCCAGTTACTAACAACACTTAAAACGTCAGCTATTCACAAGCGCCATGACAAGCGGACTTCGACATTATAAAGTGGACCTTTCACACATGATAAGCGGAACTTTGTCATTTGAGTCGCAACACCCCCCCCCCCCCCCTGCCTACGGCCTTAAAGCATTTAAAACATAATCGAGTAACTTTCAATGTTGAATCCGTACCAATAGTTTTGACCTGTTTTTGTTGCACTTTTAGCCATTTTTTTAAACCACTAACTGTAAAACCAATGTCATCATAGTGGTACAAACTTACAGTTTTGGATCCTTGGACTAGAACTAAATATGACATACATTGCAACATGATTGAGAAATTTTAAAAGTGTGACCCCTGTGTACAACTTAATTGGCCCCTATTGAAAAAGTGACAAAAACCATAATTTTCGACACCACTAACTACCTTGCAATTGATATGTTAGGGTCCATACTAACTACTAAAGGTGTCAAACCTTAGATGTAGTCGGGCATAAACGAACTCCCTAAATAAGGGATATGATATTCTGCTCCTGCTCCACGCCCCTGGGATGAAGGCCATGCTGGGGCAATCAAAGTTGTCATAGTTTTGCTAGTTTTGATATGTATGATGGCCTGGCCTCTCGTGAAGAAGAATAGGGGGAACCAACCAATTATTCTTCAGTGACTGGCTTATCACCTGGCAAGCGAAAAATTTTATCCCAATGCTTTTCCCTATATTTCTGCGGAATGTTAAGGTGATTCCAGGGGAACTGGGTGAGTTGAGAGAGAATCCAAACAAGGTGTATAAGATAGGGCAATGAAGATATGTCGAAGGGGAAGATGTATGAGGGGAAGTGATGGAAAGTTGAATTTCAGTGAGAGAGATAGAGGTAGAGTCTTGAAAGAGCATATGGAGAGAATTATGAATGAGGAGAATGAGTGGGATCAGAAGGTAGAGACAGATGTGGTGGAAGGGCCAGTTGAGGGTGTCAACCAGGAAGAAGCGGTGAAAGCAAACGAAAAAAGAAAAGGTGGCTGGACCCTCAGAGGTGAGTGGAGAGATATGGATTAGTGTGATGGTGGGGTTGTGTCAGAGAGTGTTAGATGGAGGAGGGATGCCGGAGGAGTGGGCAGTGAGTGTGGTAGTTCAATTTTTAAAGGGAAAGGGGTGCAATGAGTTGTGGTGCAGGGGTGTAAAGTTCAAATTGTGAAGGGGGTTCTAGAGAACAGGATTCGGAAGATAGTGGAAGTGGATGAGATGCAATTTGGGTTTATGCCAGGGAAGGGAACGATAGATGCAGTGTTTATTTTGAGGTTACAAGAGGAATCAAGCTGTATATGTGTTTTGTAGACTAGGAGAAGGCATTTGATAGAGTACCGAGGAAAGTGATGGAGTGGGCGATGAGGAAAAGACGGACACCAGAAGCAATGGTTAGAGCAGTGATGAGTTTGTACTTTCGCCATTGCAATTGTGATTGATGTAGTCACGGAGGGTGCAAAATGAAGGTTTGATGAGTGAGATGTTGTATGCTGATGACTTTGCTTTAATGTGTGAGACATAAATGGAGGGATTGAGGGAGAAATTTTGGAAATGGAATAATAATCAAATGCATTTATATGGCACTCTACAGAGAACACAGCGCCTTACAACAAAGGCTACATAGGAAATTGTCCAATCTAAATATGGCGGATATGCAATAATTAAGTGAGGACCGAACCCTGCATTTTTAAAAATCCATTTGTTGTTGCAAATGAGATCAAGTTTGACAATGAAAGAGTATGAGCGCTTTATATTTCTACGTGCGCTGTAAGTTTATCTTAATTTTCATCTGTGATAACAAGTCACATTTCCTGAAAGATTCTAGTACGCATACATGTGCGTGGAAGTTGAAATATAAACTTGTTACAAAAACGTTTTAAAAAGTATGTTGATTAGGGCTAGTTGAATGAACTTCAATGGGTTACGTGTCCGTGTGGGATGTTGACAGTGATTGATGAAGAGATAATATTACTAGTCTTGAATCCGGTGTAATTAAATTAAAAGCATTGTCACAATTTACCACAGTGCCGTATCGGGTTTTGTACAATCATATCACGACAGGCCCCCTTACCTGGGACTGGGAGTTTTTTAATCTTTCATTACACATTTATTGATTGATTGCCAGCTCCCCTGATCATTAACGCCAGCCTCGCGTGATTTTTTCTCCTTAAAGAGTCCGAATTCGTCCACCATGCACTTTCTGAACAGAAACCATCAGAAAGATAAAATAGGGCCCAGACCTAATTCACATGATTTGAAATAAAAGAAATAATTCTTGGCATGTCGACCTATAGAACTATAGTAAGATTTCATGGTTTACCATTAAATTCCTGCTTAAAAGCTTGATTATCACTTTGTGGCTTTAGTTCTATTTTTTATCCCCACAAAAGCAGGTCCAATCAAAAAACATCTGGTTTGAACCTAAATGTTCTTAATTCTCCATGCATGCTGGTTTGGGTTTCAAGGAGATTAGCAACGATAAGCCATTTGATGTGGAAATTGCCATACACCAAAAAAGCCTTGGTGTTTCTTGTTCGTAGATGAAAACCACAGAGAAGAACATATTGGCGCCCAAAATTACAAATCTAAGCAATTTTGAATATGGAAAATGGAGAAGATTTGACTATCAGGAAAATACTTTGAGAAAAACTTTTGGTTTTATCGCAGTTATTAGCTTTTATTTTCTGGCCTCAGTTATTTCCATTCAAAGCTATATAATTGTTTCAGATTGAAAAAAATCTTATATGATTTCTTTTTAAGGGTTGGAGAGGGTTTGGTGGAAGAGGACAATTTTAAGTGGGAAATTTTGAGGAGGGAGAGTTGAAAATGGTGGACATTAAATCCTGTTCAGGGCCCTCAAAATTGATGGACACAAAGATATAGTTAGTAACAATTATGTTGCTGTAAAGATCTTTTGGATGTGTTCATTTTGAAGCCGTATGGGGAAAGTTAATTTTCATTGTAATTTCCAAAGCTATTTTGTTGTAAAAACAGATACAAGAATATATTCCTGTATTTTATAAGGTGAAGTGTTTAATATTTTACTTTGACTTTTTCCACGTTAACGATAGTCGATCCAACCTCATATGTTCCCCATACCATTTGCGTGGATGTATAAGCTCTGATGTATGAGGGGCAATAATAAAGATTCACAACAAACATTGATTTTGAAAATGTATTAGGGAATAAATGAGAGTAGCATCAATAAGCACGGCCATGCCAGTGGGGGATTTTAAGAAGGACGGCCATCAATAGTTTTCCTTGCATTATCAGGTGATTGAATGTCCACGATGAGATGAACGGGAAACATTTTGGAAAGACTTCACCATATGTACCCCCTCGTACATATTTACATGATACAAAATTGATTTAATATTTGGCCTTGTTTAATCAAAAAGGAAGAAACCGCTAAAATAATTAATTTTATGTGCATGTAAATATATGTGAGGGGGTACATATGGAAGTCTTGCCACCTTTGAAGGAATAGCACTGGAGAACAAGGTTATAGAGCGTTTTTAAAGCAGAAGAAAAAAATACCAAATATGAACAGTACGAAGGCAGATATGCACAGAGTTGGCTTTCCCAAACAAATGTCAAATTTTCGACAAATGCAAAGAAAAGGATCTAAACAATCTAATTCAAATACATAAGCCAACTACAACAATGTACAGAATAGATGATCTGGCCAAAGTATGGCCATGAAATAGTTCGTCTCCCTCCTTATCACCCGGATCGTAACCCAATAAAGAACCTCATTGGGTCACAAATAAATAAAGCTTATGTTGCCAAACCATAACAAGGATTTACACTAAAAATCTGTTTAAAAAAACTGTTCGAGGAAGCTCTACAAAAAGGCACCGAAATAGATTGGAAAAATGCAATAAACATGTGATTGGGATTAGAAAGACTCCTACTGGAAGCGCAGAGGAGAATGTCCCCCGTGTCTAAATCGAGAGTCACAAACGGCGGAATATCACGCGTCTGTGTACAGTCATGTCGATATGCTATCAAATCCTAATCGCACGCATGACGGTCCGAGGACCAGTGGTGACAGTGGACTCCCCAGATGATGATGGAACTGAATGTAGGTGAAATTATTAACTCATTTAATATACGGCCTATGCATCATGGTTTTATTTCAGTGACAAGTTTGAAATGTTATACGACAACATTATTTTTGTGCTCAGTCCTAATTTTAACGTAACACTTGAAGTGATTCACCCTATTCCACACAATTGTCGCAGCCCAAAACTAAGAGGGACGGGCATATGAAGTTGGATCGACTATATAATAATTTATCCGTCAAATAGTTCCTAAATTTTTAGTCACAGGCCCATTGCACGAGATAACAAATTCAAACTTACAGGAAAACAGGTTTTAAACACCGATTGTGTTATCTGGGCCCAAAGTTACACATAATGGTACTCTAAGACCATGGATCAGATCATCCATTACATGTAAATGAACTGAGAAGTTATCACTGTGATGGGTGGCTGTCATCCAATCAAAAAAGTTTTTGTTTCTAGCTGCTTAGGAAAGGTAAATGAATTTGTCTGTAGGCATATACCATGTCCTTAATCTTTAAAAATATTGGGGAACCTTGGACAAACCACCCAACTCTGTGCCATGACTGTGATATTCTGCCCAATTCGTTGATTGCTGCAAATATTGCTAGGGTAACTTGCAATGTTGTGGCTTTTATCCACTCCGACTTTATACCATCTTCGATGAAAAAACGTCCACACTAGAAATGGACTGGGAAGTTTTGTACTTTTCATTTTAGGCAAAATGTGAGATACATGAGTTGACCCCATTGTATGTCCTAACAAATTTTCCAGTAGGAGGTGAAACAAGAAAGGATTTTGATATATTTTATCAAGTAATGCATAATGAGTGAGTCCAACCTATGGACCTAATAGAAAGAAAGATAGGACAACCAACGCGAAAACCAACAATTTCCTAATTCGTTTTAACACCATTCATCTCGACAAAAGCTCGGCAACGATGTGTATTCATGTGTATACACCGAGACCGAGACCGTTTTTGTGATCTATATCTCTTGCCGCGGTCGAAGCTGTGAATATGGACAAGCTGTCCAACAAACTTTGTAATTGGACCGGAGGTTTGTGACCCCTGACTGAGGGGTTTTTGGAAATGCCCCCGTACATCCAAATTCCATACTTTTTTTGCAAAGTTGTTGTCACCAAAGAGAGGAGAATTTTGCTCCATCCAAATTC
>JAMKCH010038925.1:0-57580 GCA_023653785.1 Ophioderma brevispina | reverse complement strand
GTAGCAAAGGCTAGGCGATGAAAGCCCCAAGGCCTAGGCCAAGGCGAGGTCAAAGACCGTCAAGGCTATAGGCCACGACCCCCCAAGGAAGTCGGGGGTAAGACACAAAGGACCCAGTATCACACCAGCTGGATACAAGGTCTAGACCCCAAGGGGGAACAGAAGACTAACGCCAGACGGAAACTGTCCTGGCCGACTTGGACGCGGCGCTAGGCCAAGATGATCCCAGAGGGGAGCAGCGAAGAAACAAAAAAAAAACTGCTCATAGCCTGAGTCCAGTTCCCAAGGGAGAAGCGGACAGGCTAGGTTGGTAGCCGTAAGCCTAACAGCCAGAGCCTAGAGCCAGGACCAGCAAAGCCTAAAAGGGACCATCGACTAAGGGCAGAGACCAGAGGCCTAAAGTCCCCGAGAGTGCACACGGAACGGGCCTGGACTAGCCACACGAAGGAGCTAGGCTAACGAGCAGCAATAGTCAGCCGCCAACAGAGGCCAGCGACGGAAAGCGCCAAGGACCGAGGCTAACCACGCCACAAAGGGAGCCAGAGGCAGCGAAAAGCACCCCAGCGAAGCCGGGGGCAGAGTGCATAAAGGCTAAGGTATGGACCCCGACGAGCGGCAGGCTATAGCATGGCAGGATGCACCCCACGCCCAGGGCGAGGCGGGCTAGGGCCCCCCAAGGTGGGGGACACTGCATGCAGAAGCTAGAGCAACGTCGGAGAATAGACGCGGTAACCCAGGGACTACACAGGCTGGAGGAGGGCTCCCACCCCAAGGCAAGGCAAAACCTGCCAGCCAGGGGTGAAGACACTCAGGCTAGGCCGCCCGAAGGGGAGCCCCGCAAAAGAGCCGACTTGGGTAGAACCGAGAGAACCGCCGAGACCTACAGCATCCCGAGGGGATGCCCGAGAGCCAAGGCGGAGCGACATCCCCGAGGAGCAGGCGCGGCGCCGTGAGGTGAAAGTCAACACCCAGGGGAGGCGGACAAAAAAACACCCAAGCAACAGCCCCCTTAAGAGGGGACCAGTCGCTGTGGTTAAGCCGGAAATCAACAGCCACGACGGCGGATAAACGGTCAACCATGCCAGCGCACTCCTGCGGGAAGTAGGCGCGGCAAAGAGGATTGAGTGTAAACAATCAACCCAAGCCGATAACCTCCGAGAGGTGAGACGCTAAAAGGGGGAGTACTCTGCGCCCGAAGGCGGGGAGAACAGCCCTAGAAGTCCTGGAGCCACAAGCTATACAAACACCGAGAGACTGATAGCGATATGGGCTACGCACGGGCAAGCAGTGCGCCCTGAGGGCATGCTGCAGCCTGCACTGAGCCCCCAGCGGAGGCAAGCCCCGGAGGCTGCCCCACGAGGGGCGCCGGAACGGAAACACCCACGGTGTACCGAACGGCAGAACCGCAGCGGGAACTAGAGCTGGACGAACCGCACACCAGAAAACGACAACGGAACCCGTGAGCGGGGAACAACCTGGCGAAGCGGCTGTTTTGGGCTCGCCACAACTAGCCGTGAAGGCCGGGGAAGCATGCAGCACGAGCCAGATTGCCACCGCGCGGATAGCAGGCTAGGCCATGCGGGGAGGCAGTGCGCATAAACGGACACCCGCGGCGCCCCGTAACGGGGCAACGAGGAAAACCACCTCAGGGCTGGACGAATCCAGCCCGAGACCGGTACCACGGCAGAGCGGTCGCAGAGTCCGAGAACCCCTAAACCACGAGAGCAGGGTGTCAGTACTGGCGATGGATCGGCCAGAGAAAACCCGGCGCACCATAGCCAAACACCGCCACCGTACGGACCTGAAACCGCCAAGCCACACGGGAGAGGCCGAGCAGAACCACGCAAGCCTGCCACTGATAA
The DNA here is from genome assembly GCA_023653785.1 of Ophioderma brevispina. Taxonomy (NCBI): domain Eukaryota; kingdom Metazoa; phylum Echinodermata; class Ophiuroidea; order Amphilepidida; family Ophiodermatidae; genus Ophioderma; species Ophioderma brevispina. The sequence goes on along the minus strand of JAMKCH010038925.1, from coordinate 55,718 downwards.
AGCAGCGAGAGAAATCAGGCGAGCCAGGCCGGCCGCGTGCTAGCTGGTGGGCCCAATGAAGGATCCGGCCAACTAGCACGCTATTGAAGCAAACGAAGGCTGCCGTACCGGCATGTCTGCAAGCGCCAAAATCCCCAAGGGAAAAAGGCCGAGCAGACCGCGCTAGCCAGCACCGGAGCAGCCCCTAAGGCTAGACCAGGCGAGCCAGAGGCCGGTAGCGAGGTAGATGGGAGGAACTCCCGCGAGAGAAACGCCCCCACTTAACCGCATTAACGGTAGCCGAAGCTATAACATCTTTAGGTGTTCCCAAAGCAGCGGGGCCGGCCTGGAAGAACCTCGGACAGGAGCCGAACACCACCCCCCCTTCCCTTAGCGAAACATAAAACAGGAACTGTGTTCATGGCGAACCATTGAAAAACAGAAAGGCACGAAAGAACAAGCACCAAAAGGAGCGACAGCGGAAGCAAGATCCGTAATGAACGCACGGAAAAAGAGGGTCGGGGGCGGCAAGCGCAAAGACGCTAAAAAGTGAGTGAAGCGAGCCAGATGGGCGATGCGTGCCGGAACGAAAACGAGCGATGTAAAAAACAAAGGCGAGCCGCGGTAAGAACCGGCCCGACAACGCAGAGACAAAGATACCGTCGCCGTAAACAAGTCCCAAGGTAAAGAATTTCAAAGTCAGTGACCATATTTTATTAAAAAATACAAACAGCATAAGAATAAAATAATAGACACACTCACCCAAAAGAACTGTTTTATTGATAGTATGGCAACTACAAGAAAAACAAGAACAGGCTCACAAAAAAAGGCAAGGCATCCAAAGAACGCAACACGTGCGGCAATGGCTGCCTTTGTTACCTTCTTTCCCGCTACACAGATCACATGACAGAATCGGCGGCCAAAAAGGATAACACAATAAAAGCTCTCGACGGGGCGTAAAAGTCGCCGTTATTCCGTCCAAATAGAGCGTTATAAATCCAGTATTAATCCAGTATCTATCCAGAAGTAGGAGTAGTATTAGGAGTATTCCGTATGAGACGGACACTTGTCCAGGTATCAAAAATCTCAAGTAATTTTGGCTGCCAATGACAGAGCTGCGGTAAACTGCGCCGTTTGGTACGGCGGCCAAAACGGAATTGGGAAGAGTAATGGCTAAAAGGGGTACCTGGGGTCCTGGTGAGAACCTTTCTCTTTAGTGGTGCTAAAATAGGTATTTTTGGGAATTCCACTTTCAGAAGGAAATGCATATGTTTCAGTTCAACATGGTGTAAGAAATCGTCAGTGTAATGTTGATGCTCTTTCTTACAGTGTTTCCCATTGGCTGATTACACCAATCATGCATTTAATTAACCATTACAAGAACTCTTCTATAATAAATTCCCAATCTTTCTCAGGGGTACCCTTACTTTTACTATGTCATTGATGGCTGAAGAACTGAGTAGTATTCTCTTCAGGCCAATTGGCAGTTGTATTTCATGATTCTAGCACCTCTTGTTTTACTTCATGTTTCATTAGTTATCCTTTAGAAGAGCTTATTCACAAAATTTAGTGATTGCCATCTTTGGTTTTGTGTTATGAACCAAATTCCTTGTTACCATGGTGAATAGCACGTTTCTGGCACAGAAAATACAAAATTGTGATTTAACATATATGACCAAATTTACACGTAAGATTAGGTTACACATGGATTATCTAAGGCCAATGGTCAGTAATTCAATTTTTAGGAAAGTAGGGGGACAAGGTTGTGGATCACGAAGTGCCCCTTTAACACCATTTACCGCCCAGTTCGTCAGACATTGGGTATAGCTATTCCGAAATGTCTTCTGGTTTTGCATAGGTTTACAGTTAATACCATAATCCTAGTTTGAATGGTGAATAAAGCACTCTCCCTTTGTAAACTGCAGCTAACAATGATTAGACAGAGACAAGCAAATTCCTGGGCAGTCAACCTATCTTTAAATCCTTATTGTTTGCAGTGGCTTTTCAAAGGACTTGGATTATGTGGTATTCTCTTCTAGCCTGGCCCCAAAGACCAAAAGAGAGATATCAGAAATATACTTTGTTCCCTCTCTGGGTCAGATGTGACCCACTTGGCCACAAGGGTGTTAAGAACTTTTTTTTATTCAATAGACAGTCAAATATTGACTTGCTCACCCTGAGTTCATCCAGTTGTTGCTTCACTGTTACTGGGTCCGACCCAACAGGTTCCATGTTATCCAGTTGGTCGTCTGCTACGTCGATGTAATCGTTCATTCTATTCAACCCATCCTGGAACTGTCTGCCAAGCATGGCGCTCTCCAGCAGCGCATCGTTGGCATCCTTGTATGCGTTGTTGAGGGCATCCCAATTGGCTTGCAGTTCGTCCATGTTCTTCTCGACCTCTGGCTTGTCGGCGTCGCCACACATGCGGATTAAGTCGTCGGCTGACTGACGTACCATTTCAAGTTCAGGAGCAACTGCGTCGATCTCCTCCTTGATGGCCTGTGAAAATACAACAATGCAAACACATTTAACTAATAATTTACCTTCTGTTTACCTCAACTAAAAGCATAATTGATGCTGTTGGGGTTTGGTTTTCAGTACACAGATGCAGCTTTTGCAGTAAGTACATGATATAGAAATATAGATTACAGGTGTACACAACAAAAACTACAACATCAAAAGATAAAGAAGATAAAATACACAAGTGAATTATTTCAATAATGGTTTCTATAAAGAAAGGCCTAAAAACTTAAAAGAACATGTGTATTTCAAGGTTTGAAAGGAAATAATTTGAAAGTCGCTTCCCATTTTTGTTCACAAAGGAGTTAATATACATATCTTGTGTGATATAGACTGTAAAGAATTTCAACAATGTGGTATCTGTAAACTTTTTGTGTAATATGTCATACTAATGCAACTTTTGATCCAGTTGCCTAATCATATGGTCAAAAAATTTAACTGCTAAATTTTGTTAACTTCTGAAATGAAGTTTTATTTTATATGCAAATGGAACCTGGAGAATAACCAAATGTAAGTCATTGAAAAGCCCCTACTGAGATTTGAACCTGTGATCTGCTGGATCAACCGACTCTGCCATCAAAAGACTTATGGGTGTTTGGGGTATTTTATGGTGATGATATAAAAAAACATCATGTGTCAGTACATATTTTATATTTGAGCAAATTTATGTGTGCATGCAACTAAAGATGTGAAAAGCTTGCAAAATACTATTCAACAAGAAATTATAGACATTTTGTAGAAAAATGTAAAATATATAATTTCAACTGTAATGATTGACAGTGAAGTGAAGAGTTGGTTGTATACCTTTTGGGTGGCAAAAGCAGCATTTGAGCTTATTATGGCTAAACAACTACAACAAAAATCAGCAAAAGTTGGAATAAAGCCGCTTGAAATGATTCTACTTGGCAACAATTAGTGGTAGAACTAATGTGATTTGAAAGGTGCAATATACCAAAATTCACAAGTCTAATTGGAAAACTGCTAAAACAAAGGAAAGTAAAACTGAAAAATAAAAACAAATTAAACAGAAATGCACAATGGTGTCACAATTGTTGACAGTGGAAGCAAGAGATTAATTAATGATGAAGTGTAAGCTTACACGCATCTCCTCATGTGCATCCATATTTACCTGCAAAGAGTAAACTAAATGACTTGTCTACCAAAATTTTGATGAAAACAAAACATTTTCACTGCCATTAATTTGCTGCTAATAACTATTACAAAAAATAAAGCATGTCTGTTTGCCATATCAACATACAAATCAAAATGGCTGCTATATTTTGGAATGGTTCATGTTAGAGTGATTTATGTCATTTACAATCATAATCCAGAAATAATGTATTTCTCAGACAATGTGGCTAATATATCTGGCTAGATGAAGCAAAATGTTTCAATGAATTTAAAGGAGAAACCGTACCAACGAATAATATTAAACAATATAACTATAAATAATTATGACCACAATCGAGTGGTTTCATAGCAAAACGGAATTATAAACCCTAACAATTGAATTATTCAACCCATCTAGTCGTGACCATGTGCTATTTAAATGCGCTAGTGTATAACGTGTTTATGCGATACGACCGGCACGTTAGGTCATACATTGAATAGGACATACACATGGATTGAAAGCATCATGTGGTGAAGATGCATGACGCTACTATGCAGTCAGTATATCGCATAACACAAAATACAATCCCATATTACAGTAGGCGAATTTCAAATAGCGCTTATGGTCAGATTAAATAAGCTTTTATTCGTTGTATGGTTAGTATAATTCGGTTTTCTCATGAAACCAATCCATAGGTGTTCAATAATGTTTATAGCGTCTATATTAGAGTTAGTATATTGATAAAGGAATCCTTTATGATGGCAGCGTAATAATAATACTATAATCAATAACAATAATAATCCCACTTGGTGTTGCAATTCTACTTAGTCTGCTCCTAGTTTAGTCAAAATACATGGGAATTGGACCAAACAGGAATTGGACCTATTGGAAATTAGACCAATTGGGAATTGGATCAATTTGGAATTGGACCAAATATGAGTTGGACCAAATGTGAATTGGATGAAAATGTGAATTGACAAATGGGAATTGGACCAAATTTGAATTGGACCAAATGTATATTGGATGAAAGATGAATTGACAAATGGGAATTGGATCAAAGTGAGTTGGACGAAATGTGAATTGGACGAAATGTGAATTGGACGAAATGTGAATTGGACGAAATGTGAATTGGACCAAATGGGAACTGGACCAAATGGGAATTGGACCAAATGGGAATTGGACCAAATGGGAATTGGACCAAATGGGAACTGGACCAAATGGGAACTGGACCAAATGGGAACTGGACCAAATGGGAACCGGACCAAATGGGAACTGGACCAAATGGGTATTGGATCAAATGAGAAACCAATTGCGAATTGGACCAAATGGAAACTGGACTAAATGGGAATTAGACCAAATGGAAATTGGACCAAATGCACTTATTAGACTCAAGTGACGAAAGGACGCTTTCGCAGATACAACTTTTGTGCAGTCATACAATGAATTACTGCCCAACACCACCTGAAAATGCATGTGTTTGCATTATACTTTGAGATCTCCATTAACTGATTTTAGTTATATAGTATTCTAGAAGAAATTTGTGATATATTTCCTTTTGGGTAAAGCTTGTAATCATGCTATATACATGACATCACCCCCCCATAGATGCAACTGCAACAATCCTTACATTTTTTATTATTAAAACTTTATTTCAGGAGAAATAGACACTTGATTATTTCACATATTCCTCAAAAAAGTTTAATTTGATGATAAACATATATATACTAAGATTTAAGTTAATTGAATCTAATCTCTCTAGAGAAAAAAAACGGTTGCGTCTGTTTACCTGCAGGATGTCCATCTGATCCTTGACGATGGCTTCTTCCAATGCAGGTGGTTCTTGAGCTCGGATCTGCTCATGGAGGTCCTTGATGGTGTGCGTAGTGCCGTTCAGTTCTTCCCAGAATGACGTGGCTGCGTGAAGAGTCTCCTGCAGCTCACCGTGACGCTCATTGGCAGTGTGCACAATGGAATCCCACTTGCTACCCAGCTGGTCAAGTTTGTCGCGCAACTCTCTGACGTACGGGTCACCGGGGGCGGTTTGATTGATCATATCATTGCCAGCCTTGCGCATTGAGTCCACTGTGTCCATCTGACCTTCAACTTCATCTTGAAGAGCCTAGGACAAGAAGTACCAATATCACATGGTATATTATGCATGATTTAACAAGACAGATATGCACTTAAGCATACGTTATCAAAGTAAAATTGCCAGTTAGCTAATTAACACACACGACAGACTTCTTTCTTACAATAAATATTATATTTTCCGAACAAAATGGTGCCCTAATTATGACTGCCTGGGTTTCATTAATCTGTTGAATCTTTTACCTGAATGTTATATTTTTCTAAACAAAATGCTGTCCCAATTATGAGTACCTGGGGTTTCATGAATCCACTGAATCTCTTACCTGTAATTTCTTGATTTGCTTCTTCAAGACTTCTGGGTCAGATGAGATGGGATCAGGACGGCTCAGTTTTTCAGCTGTGATATTAAGTTGTTCGAGGATTGCATCAAGATCTTCAATGAACTGTTAGAAGGGGAAAAAAATAGGAAAGAAATCATAACATCTCATTAGAATTTTCATTAGTACTAGGTAGAAGCACAATGTTTTTCTAAAGAAAAGAATGTGTTTTCTTAAGTAAGAGCTCACACACACAAAAAAAATTTTGGACAAGGTTTGTTCACCAGGATTGTAGGAATAGTTTTGGTGGACATGGTAAAACCAGATGGTTTGAAAGATTGACTGGTTAGATATAGTGACTGATATTTAAGAGATACTTACAGAGCTTGTTCTCTGGAGACGGTCAAACAATTGGTCACCTCTCTTGTTGACCTCATTCTTGACTGCATCATAGCGTTTGTTGTCGTCATTAAGCTTGCCCTCCACTGAGCGTGCTCCAGCTCCTGGGCTTAGTTTTGCTAGTTCTGGTCCGATTGTGTTGAGCTTGTCGACATGGGCTTGTTTCTCTGCTACACTTTGTCTCATGAGCTGGAATGTATAATGTAATGCAAAATTGTCAGTCACACTCATGGTTATACTTAGTTCATCACCAAATAGGCAAGACTCTTCACACCGTGGATTGATAAAGAATGGTGCGGGCACAACTGCAAGCAACACTACCGTAGCAGAAGTAGTGTGTGATGCACGCGAGAAACACACTTGTGGCAAGAGAAGCGCATGTAAAACGGAATTACTTTCACATGTGGATAAACAAAAGGCGAATAATTTTTAACTATTAAGTGATAAACAAAGTATAGTGCTGTGATACATGACAACCAACTATTGTTGAACTTGTTTCCATCTTCCTTAGGGGGAAAATCACCTAAAGGCAGTAAATATCATTCCTTGTAAAGTTTACAAACACCCATTTAAATTATGTAACTTTAGTTTGGAAAGAAAATTATAAGAAATTTGGGGTTAAGGAAGTAATAAAACACACCAGCTAGTCAGCAGTTTAGTATAATCACATAATAAATATTGATGTGTAAACTAAGAGAAGATATCAGTACCTTCCCACAATGCATTGCTTCCAATGGAGGTTTTTGTAGAGTTACTAATGTGAATCGTTAGAGATGAAACATGGTTAAACTGACAGTACTGATCACAAACTTGCATTTAAAGAATGTTTCTAACGATTCACATGACTTCCTGTACAGAAATCTCCATTGGAAGCAATGCATTGTGGGAAGCTATTGATATATTCTCTTGTGTAAACTTATTAAATCTTAAGATTCCATGTCTGTATTTACCCTGTTCTTGTCCACCTCTCTCTTGATCTCCTCTGCATTCAGTCCCGGTTCCTTTGTTGTCCTGATCTCATCTTCAGCATCATTGAGCCATCTACTCAACTCATCATGAGACTCGTTGAATTGCAACGTGAGCGGCAGAGCTTCTTCCAGAGTCTCCACACGATCTGAGCTAGCTCTGGACAAGTTGTCGTGCTTGTCCTTCAGCTGGCCCAATCGCTGGTCAAGTCTGGCACGTTGACGTGGATCTGCCGTCTGCTCCAGTACCTTCTCTGCGGCACCGATGGTATCTTGCATACGGCCCATCTTGGAGTTGATGTCTCTGTCAATTTGCTGTAAATGGATGAAAAAGTGAAATAATCATTTGATTTGAATCAAGGCTAGCTGGTCAATATCAATGTAGTTTCTGACAGCAATTGATCATAAAGGAAAACAAATTCAAATTTTTGGGCATGTTCCTGAAGTCTATAATCTCATTACTGTTTGCTAATGTGAGTGTTAACAATTACCATTACATTACACATTTAGATCTAAAATTAAGGAATGAAAGTAAATGTAAGATTAACACTTGTATGATGGAAAAGCTGAAATGGTCGCTACAATTAGGGGCTGATTCAGAGAGTCACAACTGTACATGTACATCGCAGCCAGTGTCAAATAAGAGTTGGGTGAAAACCCCTGGCTGTTCCTAATCCGCCCCCAGTTTCAAAAGGGGGCCATGTTAGGAGCGTCCGTATTATGGATACACACGGCCAAAGATCAGCTTACTCAGTTGAATAAATCCTGACACCACCACAAGCCATTACCAATGACTTGTGGACATGCTAAGAAGAAGGGCCTGATTCACGATACTTTGGCAGTTATGCAATCCTGGTTAATCTTCTTACCTTGGCCTTCTTCAGTTGATCTCTGACACCATTTGGATCCACACTAATGGTCTCTCTGTTAATTGAATCCAGCTGTTTCTCAGCATCATTGAGAGAGGCTAGTAACTCATCCACACTCTGTTCGACCTGCAGTAAGAGAGCAAGATATCCACACATCAATTGATCAATCAATCTACCAGTCAATAAATCAATCCACAATGAAATTAGATGAAAGGCAGGTTCAAGCACAACTCAGTCAGACCCTGTGTTTCATGTGATGCCTGTATGGCTGGTGAAAGCATAAAACGTCTCTGAAGTGGCTTCAGGGATGTCCTTAAAATGGATTTTCTTAACGTATTGACCATAAACTGGATAAACTTCATGCCAAATAACATGGCTGCCACATAGCACCACTATTTAGTAGCGGATTGAGGATGGCTTATTCAACAGTTCTACTCGATAATGGACAAAACGTAGCATCACAGCTATTAGTCCATTAAATTTGATCGATTTGATTGAAATTGTATATAGGTGTCTTCTATCACACCTGGACATGGGGCAAGATTGCTTCCCTGGATTGATGGGGATAGACCAAATGGATTCATGACTTACCTTTTGTGCACCTTCCAGCATTGCACTCAGCCTGTACTCAATGTCTTTCACCTGCGACGATAGTTCTCCATATCTCTCATTGGCGTCGGAGAGCTGCTGACGGATGTCAGCTGCTCCTTGGCCTGGACTGAGCTCTATCAGCTTGGTACCTTTCTCATTGAGTTGACTGAGCATGGGTCGGTGCTGGTCAATTTCACGCTGTAATTTCTGTAGGAAGACATATGAAATGTGGGAAACAAAATGAGTTACAAATGGAACACAGATTCCATGAAATAAACTGTTCAAAAGACTGACCAATAAAAGATCTAAATAGATCATACATCTGGAGCATTTCACAGCTGTTTGACCCCATGTGAATCATCTCTTTTACTTTTTAGAGCTATTTTAAGCAGAGGCGACACAATTTTGACAACTGTTATAAGTAGGGACATGCAAGAGCTATTACCTCTGCAAAATCAGAAAAATCTATTGCAAGAATCTTGCTATATAGGCCTACAAAAGGTCACGATTTGTATGTTGTAGTCCCCTCTATATGTCCATTCTCCATAGAGAGACATGTTAAACAAGATGGGACATGCAAGAGCTATTACCTCTGCAAAATCAGAAAAATCTATTGCAAGAATCTTGCTATATAGGCCTACAAAAGGTCACGATTTGTAAGTTGTAGTCCCCTCTATATGTCCATTCTCCATAGAGAAACATGTTAAACAAGATTTTAAAGAAAAATCATATTTGCCCACAATGAAAATTCATAAAATTTGCACAGGATTAAGTCAGTGGTACATATAATTCAAATTAGTTGTCAAAAGTGGGTCGCCGTTTAGATTTTTTGTTTTATTCTGGTTTAGTCGTAATAAATAAGACTTTTAAGCAGCTGTGATTTGTTGCTGTAAATGAACTCTGACCTCTTGAACAGCCTTCTGTTTGTCAGTGCTAGCCGTGGGGTCAAAGTTCCTGAGTTCTCTCTCTGCTTCATCTAACCAGTTGGCAAACTCTCTCTGCAGATGATCAAAGTCTGTCGCCAGAGGCACTGCTTGTTCCAGCTGGCTGAGACGATCCTCGCTCTTGTGCTGGATGTTGTCGTAGCGATTTTGGATGGAATCAAGTTTCTGTTGCACATCAATTATCTCCTTGCCTGTACGGATAATGTGTTGTAAGTAAAGAAATATTTCAAATTATGGTGCTATTAACTTGATTGTAGAAAATTGATTTTTTTTCCAAACATCTTAAATGCAAGCTCTTGATTCATTTCCCCACACTTGTACTCATAGATGGAAAAGAACAGTTCTATGCAATCTAACACTAGAATGATTTTTGAAGTTCAACTTTGGGTAGCTTTCATCTGCAATCTTTCCATTTTCATTTGCCATAATTTCACACATGGAGTACTAATCATAATTGCTGCCTGCACTTTTCTGCCAGTTGGCTCAAAAATAACAATTTTAATCACAAGAACTAAACTTACAAAGGTGACTGTTATTTAATATTAGAGATACTTGGAGATGAATCTTGGCTTAAAAAACACAATAGTTGAACCCTTTAACATGAAGTAAGCTCATCAAAATTAGGTTTCAATTTTTTTGGTTGCTCCTCCAGTATTCTCCCTTACCAAAGCGGATGACCTAATTAGCCTGCACTAAGCCATCCACAGGCTTGCCATATCATTGGCAGACCTGCCATCATGAAACTGATAGGCATCACAGGCCTGCCACATCAATTGGAAGGTTATTGGCAGGTCTGCCATACTTTGGCATGCCGGCAATTATCATTGGCAGGCTTGCCATCCATGGAATGGCAGGCCATCCAAACGAGTACCACCTGGCAGGCCATCCAAACAAGTGGCACAGTGCCCAACACCAGAATCTTTTTGTACAATGTACAATGGTGAAATACCCGCTCTCAGATCAAAATTATTCTATCTCACCTGTGCACTGTTTGAGGAGTTCTTGTCCATCGTTTACAACCTTGCGTATGGCTGGGCTCTTGTCCTGGATACCATCATGCATTTGCTGTGAAATCAATCAAATTAAACAACCAATCAATCATCAATCAATCAACCAATCAATCATCAAAAAATCAATCCAAAGTTTGCAATCAATTGTATATTTATCAATTATGAAACATCAGGTTACTGTAGTAAACACAAAAAATGATAAAACCTTGGAAAGTTGACTAAACATTACAGTACTTAGACTAACAGTAAATTGAGAACTTAATTTTTCTTCTTTCACTGCAAGTTATGTTGTACTTTTGGTTAGTATGTATTTCAATCAATGTTTACAAACACATATCAACATAATGTGGTTATATGAATTAATAGGATTGTGCAATATGAATTTACTTTGGTGCACGCTTGCATTAAATGCACTCTACGACTTAAGTAGTTTTTACTATTTCAGGAGTAAGGCATGGTGCTTTTTATTAAGTAAATGACCATGGATTAAAGCACTTCAACAGAGTTCATTCCCCTTCCCATTTTGGTTTGGTTTTTTAGACTAAGTTAAGATAATTGCAAACCAATACAACTGAAATTGAAACTACATGGGATTTTTGCATTCCTGTCATTAATACCAGGCAGAAACATGCACAAGATATGAAACATGCTTCTATATTGGGCTATTTACAGATGAATGCAGCCCTCCCCATGCGGGAGGATGACACTCAATTCTTGTTGTGTCTTCTGCAGGGGGAGTGTAGAATTCATCTGGAATAGCCCTTTGAAACAGGAAAGAGAGAGAAACACATCCAAGCCAAGGAAAGGTAGAGTAGTAGTTTTCAGTTGATAAAAGCCAAGACAAACCTAAAAATCAGGCAAACGATAATAGAGAGGAGAATATATTCTGTGCTCTTTGTTTGATGCCAGAGAATCATTTTTTTTGTAGAGTTTTCTCTTTTGATATGAGTCTTTCTAGTTTGTAGAAATCAGACAAACAACATTAGGAGAAGCAAGTAATACCTATCCAACCCATGCGAGGCACAAATCATGTGCTGATCAAAAAGGGGAATCTGGAATGATCAGACATACCAGATTCCAATTGCTGGGAATTCATAACAAATCGCCATTATCGCAAAATACATCATAAACACAGCACTCAAAAAACACCTCAAATCAAATGTCACAAACAGATCATAACTTTTATGAGCCCTCTATAAATAACTCCCAACTTATGGTAAATAACTCCCAACATTAGAAATAATTCTGTCCCTATATATAACTCCACTCTGCCTAACTCAATCGTCAACCACAGCAAACAGGGCAGTGTCAGTGATCGGTGGCAAGCATGAATTTGCTCGTTGGTGAATTAAAAAAAGCATGATTATTATTTATGACAGCGGGTGGACTAATGAACAACAGAACAGGGGATTAATATTTCTAAGGTATGTAGGATAACTAGCTAAAAATGTTATAGAACACATACAGCATTAGCATATTTGATGATTGGGAGCTACCATATGTTAGTAGGGTTGAAAATTAATTTTTGCACACAGCACAAGGATTTTGATTGGCTAATACGGCATTCTTAGAATTACCAATTTGGGTAAGGTTAGCCCACGAAGATGGATGGATGAATGGATGCGAACCCGGGAAATATTGAATCAGTGTGAGTAATTCAAAATGATAGCATGTTCGCAACATTTAAGTACTTGGTGAATTAAGAACAAAAAATTGTACCCTACGCTTGGATTTGCATACAGTACGCAACACTCAGATATATTAGTTTGATTGGGAAATAGCACGGAAATGTCTTTAAAGAAAATTAGTAAATACATGGAATTCTGATATTGATTGAATTTTTGAGTCCCATTGCAATGTCTGCTTGTGAATAAAAAGAAGTAATTGATCTCCACTCTTAAGTTAGATGAAGCTTATTTCTGAAAACTAAGATAGATGATAATGAAATCACCCATCTACAATTATTAGTGATTATGAAATACTATATCCAAAGTAGACCTTTATACAAACAAAAATCACAGCACATTTTAAGAGACAGACAATAGAGCTACCATGCAAAGCTTAAATACTCAAAATTTTAGGCGAATAAAAATTACCTATGATCTAACTTTACAAGAACAAAAATCATCTCCCCTTGTGGGATTTATTTTTTTAAAGTTACGAACACAAATTCAAACTTGAACTCATTGAAAACTTTACTTAAGCAGTATTTTACCCTTAAACATAATATATACTCAGCAATTTGAATGGTTACAAGATACCAGCACCGAAAGGGAACTTGTGAAAGAAAAAGCAATTTTTGTAAATATGAGAGGCCCTCTGTAGATGAAATGGAAATGAGCCCACCACCACATGACATGGGAATATTGAATCCTGCCGACTATACAATATGTTCTTGAAGCTGTTTGTTAACTCGGTGGGGTCAACCGAAAGGGTTCGAGACGGCTGAGATTCCTCTCCGTATCCGTCAACAATCATCAGGGACTCTTCGCTTTCACCAAAAACCTGGCTCACTGTTGCCAAAGCGTGTGTCAGCTGGCCTGTTTAAAGTCAACCCTATCGCGAATACTCTGGTAGCGATGTTTTAATTTAAGCCCTCCTGTCGTGCTTTCACAACCTCCTGTTCTGGGGTGGGGGGGCGTTGTGGGTTTGAAAACAATAAATAAACCGCTTGTCTCCAGACTGAATGTGTATCGGAAACGTTTCTTGGGCCATGTCTGTTGCAGCGTCAACTTGCAGGGCCTATGTGATTGGAAGTCAACATCAGGCAAAATTTGTCACACATTATTTGTGCAATTTGCAACCTACAAGTGAGATTAATACCATAAGAAGAAACATTAAATACTGTAAATCTGCCCAAACTTCCCCCAGTTTAAACTCAATTTTTTGTCCCTTACGTTGATCTCTTATCGCTCCTTGTATCTGCGACCCTCTCAGTGCAAAAATGGTTCAACATTGCTGATAATTGCTGCTCATCCTAGATCAATCCACTGTGTCAGTGGAGCATCTGGCTCGGAAGTCTTTGGCCTTTTCTGCGGTCTGCTCCAGCTTGCGTCTGCGATCGCGGACGGCGTCTACGAGAGCAAGCCATCTGCGTTCCAGATCGCTAAGCTGCTGCTGGATGCGCATACTGTCTTGCGGTTCTGACACACGAGACAGCTGTTCGCCCATTTCTTTGAGGGCCTCCACACTGGGTTCACGGTCGGTGATGAGTCGGTCAAGCAACTGTTGTTCTGACAGTTGAGCCTTGACCACCTTGTAGTCAGAAGATGGATCTTTCTGGTGTGACACCAACTCTTCGGTTTCACCAATCCAAGACATCAGGGAGCTCAAGGCTTCCTGGAACTTGCCACAACGAAGCAGGCCTTCATTGAGCTTGGCTTCACGATCAGAGTTCTGTTGGTTGGAAGTAAAAATTTACATAGTGATGTTAGGTAATATCTCGCATATCTGTACGTCATTATGTTGGTACTTTATGATGCAACAGCAGAGTGTACATGAGATAACTTTTATGGATAAGACAAGTAGCAGGACATGTCCAAAATAAGATTATACTGCAGTTCAGTAAAAGGTAATATTGTGATAACTCTTTTCTCTTTTATATGCAATTTCAGAATGAAAATGGGTCTCTACATTTGCGAAAAACTAGTTTAGCCAATTTAAAGGGGCATTTCGTGATCCACAGCCTTGTCCCCCGATTCAACTCAAAGAAATTGAGATTTTTATATCATCTGAGCCGTTGGCCCAAGTATAGTATGCGTGCCTAATCTTACGTGCAAATTCGATCTACTTCTGAAGAAATTTGTAATTTTGTATTTTCTGTCTGTAAACGGACAGAAATTACAACACAGTGGCCAGCGCGATACAACTAATTTGCTCATACCGTCAAAACGCGACTTCAGAATCAACTGAAATTTTGGAAGTAAGCTTTTCTTGAGGATATCTACTGAGTCAAACAAAAATAAATATGCTAGGATCACGAAATGCACCTTTAACAAACAGAAAATGAAAACAAATTATGAGTCCTTTCGAGCAACAAAGATTCCTGGAGGTAAATCCATGCTGAAATCCTTCACTGCTTCCATCCCATGACTCACCTTGGCGTTTAGCCTGTTCCATCTCTCGTTCATGTTCTCCATGTCTCTTTCTAGTACTGATGTGTTAACTTTTGGATCTGCACTCTGTATCAGATTCTGACCAAGGCGGTTGGCCTCTCTGATTCGGGGCCAACAAAGAGGATCAATGAAGTTTCTCAAGTAAGCCTGTTAAGCAAACAAACAGGGATACAAATTGAAACAAGCATGCACATGGTTAACAAATGTAATGGTAAAACTGAGTACAATTTAAAGCAAAATCTTGCATTTATGAAGAGTGATGGCAAATTAATATGTTCAGTTTAATGGACTTTATCAAGGTATCAAATTGGCCACACCCCACACCATCATGTGTAAATTATTGGTACTAGAATTGCCCATTGACAGGGGCAGTCTTCAATGTATGGCTCTTTTCAGAGCCACCACAACTTGTCTGATGGTAAAAACTGTTAATTATTCAATTGTAATGATGTGTAAGGTACAACTGTCAGCAGTCAACTGCCACACGCAAGTTAGTCAAGATAAAATATGTGTTTTGTTTGTTTATGAAAGGAAATGGTATATACCTCTGACTGCAAATGATTTCCTGTGGATATAATTTATCTAATTTGTGAAGCAATTTGTATGCCAAAAAGGGGGGGGGTGGCTATTTCTCTTAAATTTTAATCACATCCTCACAATATAAGTTTTTGAATGTGAATTTGTAAACAAATATTATTGTCCATAATTGATCTACCAGACAAGAAAATTGTGAGTTCACCAGTTGGGAATTACCTGAATTCTTTGCTGTTGTTGACTGGTGTATAATCAGCACAACAGGTCGTCATCTTGTCACACTGAGCCTCAGCCTTGTCCAATCCTTCGCCGACCTCTTGCGCATACGATCGAGATCATGGAGCTTGCCCATTGCTTTGTCGATATCGGCGTGTCTTACGTTGGCTCTGTCTCTCAGTTTGGACCACCTCTTGTTCAAGTTGTCAATCTGGAAAGAAATGGCATCAAGTGTTTAGCTTGTATTTCTTGTTATCTTAAAATACAAAAGTTAACAGTCCACTTTGATATTTCCATGTAGTACTGCAAATTACATAATACTGGCTACCATGCTACAAAAAGTCAATGTGCTGGAATCAGTGTGAGTCTAGAGGTGTTACAATGTCTATTTTCTAATTATAACTACCTACTCTGTTAAGTATTTCCAAAAGAACAACATGCACATTCTATAAGGTTTAAAATATCTTGCCAAATGTAGTTAACAGAAGGGATGTTACAAATGTCAGGGATGAAGCCTAAGATTTTTGGTTTTCAAGAGTAAACTCCTCAGTGGGTAAAGAAGGTCAGTTTATCCTCTGAATGTCCTCAGTATGCAACTCATAAGATTAAATGAATCTGCCATGAAAAAAAATCTACGATAGCTACTTGTTACAATGGTAATAGTTAAAGATATATTCCTGTTGTATTTACCTGATCGCTGAAACCCTCACTGTCAAGACATTAACCCTTGTCATTATGTCACGGAACCTCGGTCAGCTTTCCATTCACAGGTCTCCCTTCATTTGCTCAAGGTTGTCCTGATAAGTCTGTAATGTATACAATGTGATAGGTAACAAACATCTCATAAAATATCACATATCAATGTAATATAACCATATATATCCATATTATAACAAAACTGACCCCGCTTTTAACTTTTAGGTCCACCAAAAAGATCCTCCAGAGAGTTAACCAAATTGACTCTTTTTAATATTCAGTTGTGTATTTTCGAGAATTGAGTAATTAATGTCTCCAGTTTGCAGAGCAAAAAAGACTATATTTTCCTTCCCCATGACCAAGTGGAATGACCCACTATGTGCATTTGCAAATGCAATGTTTTCTATGCACATTCACATCACGTTCTAATTCCCAATGGGTCCATTTCTCATATTGCACTTGGGATTATGCCTCATCACTGGGACCTTGCCCCAAATATATTACTTCTATAAAAGTTTATAGTGAAGCCAACTCTTTAATGTGTTGGAATGCGTCCCATGACTATGACTCAACTTGGGATCTATAGCTAATTTCACACACAATTTCTATATTCCAATGGTATTTAGTGCTCAATGTGGTAAAAAATACCTCCAAGTTAAACTTGCAAATCCCCCTGGCAGGGAGCAATGTGCAAATAAGCTCACTAATAGTGCACAATTATAATACAAACAACAGTGTTCGATATTACCGTCCATGCACCACTACCCCCACATACCAAGTTTGATCAAATTTGGGCATTGGTATTTTTTCGAAGTTCACCTGTGTGTGTTAGTCAACCTAGGTCCAAGGGTGGGAAGCTCACAACAGAGGACATACATAGACAGACCTACACACACAGTCGAAAATCCCCCATGGCTTTAACAGATTACCACCCTACCTGTATTCATTCTGTCCTGTGTGTTGAGGGTATCAGGTCCTAGCCAACGGTCTAATCTATCCAAGATGTCGTCTGCTTTGGTTCCGGCTACTCTGAATATCATTCAAGCAATCATATGGAAAGACACCACCTCTTGGGAGCCTGCTTCAAGCTGGTTGTAGCGATCCCCGACCATCTCTTCAATTTCTCAAAAGCGTCTCACCATGGCCGTCTACCTCGTCCGTTGATTCTGACCTGTGTCCGGCCTGTGGTGGCGCTGGCAGCCATGAATTTCCGCGTTTTCTTTGACACGGGCAACAATTGTGTCTTCCAGGCAGCTACTTCGTCCGACAGCATCTGTAATGCGTAAAAAAATACCTTTATGATATACTGGGTTTTGAAGTCCAAGCCCATACTAAATAACTATTTTTTACTTCAGTGTCACATAAATTTTGTTGATTAATTTTTCTAAATTTGTAATATTTTGCGATAACTAATACAATCAAGACCATTTACCTTTAACTTGTCCAAGTTTTTTTGGATCTTTAGCACCGAAGCCCTGTGCATCATGGGAAGACCAATTTCTCTCTTCAATGTTGGCGAGTGAATTCTGAGATTGATTAGCTCTATCTTGGAAGTCATTAGTCTGTCATTAAGTTGCTTCCAGAGTCTCAGCTGGTTGCCACATACTGTGAAGACAATGATTACGAGGATATGGAATTACAGAACAAAATACATGCTATCAATTTTGACTGTAGCACTTCATGTGTCAGTAGACACAGTGTAGCTGCCGTATAAGCTACTACGCGAGTAAGAATCCCGCCGTGTATATTCTAGATATTCAAATTATTTTCAAATACGTTAAAGTGAACACAATTATGGATTAATTTTAATTTGTGGATATTTTTTCTTTGCTGGACTCTATCTTTAATCACCAGGCTCTCATGGCCAATTTGATTGGTTATTCATAGGGTTCTATGATGAAATTATCCAATCACAGACATGGTAAGAAAAGATACTGATTCAGCTATTTCCAAAATGGATGTTTGACTTCAGTTAAATACCTTTCTGTAGTTGATCCCATCTGTTGTTGGTATCCTCTACTTGGTCCCTGATGTAGGGGTGGTCTACATCTGTGGCACGGATCAGCTCATCAGCAGTCTGGTTGACGGCTTGATGATGGTCGCGATGATTGTCAATGTCATCTTGAAGTTGCTATGGTTACAAGAATATAAATATAATTGACATTTTTTTATGATAATACTAGTAACCAGAGAGCACCATGTGCTACTCCACTTGATGATATTGCTATTCATGAGATTAATTGACTTTCATTAAGAACGATTGGCAAATGGGTTTAGTGATCAAATTCTGGAGGTTTAAGAGTTTCAGGCAAAAAAACTCATCAGGATGCTGGTAGCATACTTGTACAGAATGTAGTAATAAGTAATGTCACTATATACCAAAAGGTTAGATTCAATTGTTGATCTGTACTGTAGTGTGATTTGGCAATAAATATGTATCCACTCAAGACAAAATGTGTGATAACTACATTAAAAATATGGTGATATCACTCTGTACTTCAGGATGCAGGGAGTATTAGAACTGTGGCCAACTCAGATGACACATTCTCCTATATCAAGAAGAAGTGATTTCTCAGCAGCCATTTTAGGATTATTGAAAATGCACATGGATTTTGGGAACAACTGAACCATCTAGCAAAATGATTCAAAAGTTGTAAAATAATTTAAAGTAATATTTTTCAACTTGAGATCCACTGGAGTTTGCATGTGAATTCCACTAAGTTATACACACATTCTCCGTGGCATGCTATGACAGGGTGCATATGTTGCCACTTATTTCAATTTCAACTGTATCAATCAATTGGTGGTTCCATCCAATTACCCCTGGTCAGCTTCTGGGTGCATTTTCAAACAGTCCATACATAAAGTGTAAATTTGAAATATTGTCCATAAATTTTGCCCCACAAGCATTATTAGAACTGATGTGCTTGAGGTATAACTTCATGGTCTGGAGGCATACTGGTTTAGATTTATAAACCTATACTATAAGGGTTATAATTTAGATTTATTCTCTGTGCTTAAACCATGATTAATTGACAAAATCTGAAATAAACCAGATGTAGTAAACTCCTTACCTTAAGTATTTCATGTTGTCTCTTGACAATATTTGGTTTCATTGTGACTGGTCCAAGAGATGCTAGCCTGTCCTCAGCACTCCTCAACCATGGCAAGAATTGGTTCAACTCATCTGTATATTGCTTGGCTTTATTATTGCAGTCTTTGAGTCTCTCCAGTCTGTCTCCTGACCTCCTGTTGACACCTTCCCATTTGTCTTCTAGTGTGTTGTGTTGCCTCTGGAGGGCGTCCTTCTCGGGTCCACGAGGTGCTTCGTCTGTTAGGTGTTGGAGCTTGTCAAGCATGCGCTCATAGGTGTAGACCTGCTTGACGATCTCCTTGGGAATCTCCTGTGTGAAACGAACGAAAAAGTTACATTGTAACAAAATGGTAACCATCCTGTTCGGGGCATTAGTTTTTTATGCCATGAAAAAAATTACACTAATAAAAGGGATACTTTAGTGTTTAAATGTTTAAAATAAATAACGAAAGATGAAAAATATTGGCATCAATTTTTTTATTCGCTTCTATGATAGGACGTTGGTGGCAAAAGTGGCAGTAATAATGTGATTGGTTCGTATATAATAATGTAGATTCGTATAGAGCAGAAAATGATAATAGTTGTGCGATTTCAGATTTCTACTTAGGCTGATGATATTGCTCTAAAGAAAATGACAACAAACTCTGATGAGATCTATTTGTCAGAGCAATAACATTTGCTGAAGATGCCTGTATGACAGGCAAACATACTCTTGGTCATTAGCAAAGGAATCTAAAATCATTCACGAAGTATTACAATTTGTCTGCCATTAATACTCCAGTTCCTTTCTCGTAAACATGGCCACCTACCTCTTGTTCAACTAGCTGCCTTCTTAGCACCTCTGGTTTTGCTGAGATTGGTTTGGAAGCTCCTAGTTCTTTCTCTTTGGCATCCAGCCATTGAAGCATATTGGCAAAGGAATCTTCAAAGTCTTTGGATTGTAAGAGAGCAGCCTGCAGCTTGCCTTGCCTTTCATCTGCAAAGATTAAACAAGATGGTTGAGATACCAAGATACCTCCTCAGGACATTAGAAAGGCTGCACAGGTTCTGTGGTTGGTTTTCAAGCCCTCTTTCCCTTATCTAAGAGTCATTCCTTTAAGATGTAATTTGGAACAATTTTTATCTTTTTTATCCCCCTGGCTCGAAAAGCAGAGAGGAATATTGTGAGGGCGAGTATGTCCCGTATGTATGTGTGTGTATGTATGTGTGTAAGTACATGTGTGTGTGTGCATGCCGCACACAACCGCGCGCTCCGGTTTGGTTAAGTTTTCGTTCTCTCTCGTCTTCTTGGGGTGAGTGGGGTTCATATCGTGTGTGGGTGTGTCAGTGGTGGTGGACCGGGGTCGAGGTCATCTGGGGTCGTGTTCTGGATAACCATCTTGCCGGGGGGAAGACGACAAGTTTGCTTAGTGTTTGTTTATATTGGTCTTCAAATTAGTTTCTACATGAAATCTGGCATGTGCAATTAATAATGAAACCTTAATAAAGTGAAATGGAAAAGAAAAAAACATTCTTTGACTAATATCTCAGTTCATTCTTGCCATTGTTACTGTCATATGCATCCAAGGAACTCAAGGTACACCATTTCTGAAGGATTTTCATGCCCCTTCCACTGGTATTAAATTGGCATGCAACTTACCAAAATGCATGAATGATTAGGTACAATAGATCATGGCTATCTGATCAATTTCACTTGTGCTTCAGTCTTATTTCTATCTTATAGAAACGGCAAATTTCTTTGATATTTCCATTTTAGGTATTCCTTTGTTTCCAAACTGATGAACACCCCCAAAAATACTGCACTCAATAGATGCCTTCATTCTGGCAAGCCATTTATGGAGGAAAGCTAGGTTTTGGTGGCCTCCGCAGAACAGTCACTTGTAAACATGTACTTTGAATTTGACACCAAGTTCTTTGACACGATAGTTGTTGTGTCCAGCCACCCAACATTGATTAATTCCAAAATATGGAGCCATGATGGAGTCTATAAAGCATCACCATCATCTTACAAGTTTCTGCAAAGATCCTGGTAGGGTGTTCGAACACTGTCCAATTTGAGGGTCACTTCGGCCTTGGCGGTCATCTCTGGATTGAGGGCGGTTAGCTGTTGATGGCTTTCAGACCCATTGTTTTCTATTGGTGGTTTCTTGCGATCAGCTTCTCTTTGTAGTGCCTGTTGCAAAGTTTGAAATTGATCATATTTATAGTATGCTTATAAAGCCAATCTTGTTTGTCTGTGAAAGCTGGCATCACTGCCTTATGCTGTTTTTTTACGTAATGAATAATGTTCAGATCTCTCTTTTAATATACATGACTAGAACTATTCGTTGTTCAGCAAATAATTATTCACCCCACTTGAAGAAATTACAACAGGAATGTTTTCTATCATTTGTGAGAACCTACACCTTGGTCAAAAGTGTTTAGCTCTTTTTGAAAGTGGTCTCCGCATCCATGAGTAGAAACTGGACAATTAAATTGAGTGAGGTGAGTAGAAACTGGACAATTAAATTGAGTGAGTGTGTGTTTTCCACCATCATTCTTTAATTGGTTTGTGCTGTAAAAAACACCTTCCCATTTTTGGGCGAGGTAGCCTACGGGCTACCCGCTCTATTCGCTTGTGTTTTGACCTACTTTCAATAGCATGTTGCGAAAAATATTCGTGCCATTATATCCTCTAAAATCTACATGTATGATAGTTTATGAAATTGTTGCAATTTTTACGTCATAATTGGATATGTCTCATAAGATAGGCCCAGCGAAAACATGAACGTACATTTAGAAAAAGATATTAATGTTCAAAGAGTAGAAATACGAAGCGATCACACTTCCACACATGCTTACCGTCGTGAGCGGTTTGACCTAAAAACACGACGGGGTAACACAAATAAAACATGACTATAAAGTAGGGCGTACAGGCAACAGGGAGTGCGGCCAAGAAATCCCAAATTTAGACATCGCCATTAGCTTAACACGTAAAAATGAAATATTGACGAAAAATTCTGAAATTAGTAAGTTTGTCAAGGAATCTTTTTATTGTATTATTATACAGTGAGTTGCTGGTTAACAGCGTCTTTAAATCGTTATGAGTGCATTGAATTAACGAATGCTTAAAGGGGGATGGCCCGATATAAGGATATGAAGTTTCATCTTGATAGAATCGGCCTTCATCACCGCAAAACCTCATCTGCAAAGTTTCGCACCAATATTTCAATCCATTTGGCTGTGAGAGCTAAAACGTGATTTAGTAAGCCCCAAAGTACTTTACAATTAATATTGGTCGACCAAAATGGCCACATTTTACTCTCAGTACTAGTGCCTTCCCCCTGTGTGGACCTTTACCTAGAAGCGTGTGACCTTTATCTCTTTTTAGTAGATAGATCATTGCAAATTGCCACTATATCAAATGTGAATACATGTATTTACTATTCAATACGGTGGATGACAGGTAATATGTCCATGCAGTAACGAATGTTCAAGTGTTGTATATGAATTGAAATAGTGCAATGGCGTGGATGAACATTTTTGAAAACATTTTGAAAAATTTAAGTCTTTGTTGACAAAGTAAATTTAAGAAAAAAGAAAATGAAGTCATTGTGAACGTTTTACATTTTGGGAATGCTTTTATAATATTTAAAACAAAATGTTATTGATCATGTTGGTACGTGTGCCGAGTCCTGTAAAATACTTTACGTCCGTCGGCATGCGAAATATCCGGAATTGCTTCTTCCAGTTCTGCTGGTAAAATGGTGAGTCTGCAGTGGTCAATCTTGTGGTGGGTAAATGGTGAGTCTGCAGTGGTCAATCTTGTGGTGGGTAAGTTTAGCGTTGGTTTGTTTCCCCGAATAAGGTGTAGTATGATCTATAGTATGTTGGATTGGTCAATTTTACCCTTTAAAATCGTAAATGTAAGAGGGATATGAAGCCCCTATTCACTCTGTGTTAAATATTTACGTTCCTGTATGCCTCGGCTAAGTATGTGCAAAAGTCACATAAGTCAACTTGCAAAAATTCCCACAACTGTCATCTTATTTATCCCTTCCCCTACCTTTTACATGGAAGATTTCCCCATTGGACCGCCCTTTCCTTTTTAAAGGAATGCTTTTAGTAGACTAGAGTAGTTAAAAGTTATGTTCAATAGTGTAGTTATCAAATGATGACACAGCACAGCTCATTATCTGTGTGTGTTGGATTGTGCTGATGGCATTGTTATGTTGTGATAGCCTACACACAATGCATTGGGATTTGACAATGGTACACTAGAACAATGCACTTCAGAGGTCATAATCGGATAACATTCAGTAAGGTTATTGTTAGCAACATTGCTCTAAATGGAAGCTATGCAATTACCTTTGTCTCATCCATCTGTTGCCTGACTCCATCTGGGTTACTGCTGATGGGAGCCAATGACGAGATACGATTACCAAAGTCGATCAGCCAATCGGAGTTGTCCTGCAGTGCACTGTGGAACTTCTCGCTCTCATCCAAGACGTCGTCGATCTTGTTCTGCCTGTTGTCGAGGTTCTTCTTGAGGTCATCCCACATGTCTTGAACTTCGTTGACTTGCTGTTGGATCGGAGTCTGTTTGCGCCCTCGTGGGTCTTGTTTGTCCAGTAAGGCCTGGCCAGCCTCGACGAATTGCTCCATCTGAGGCTCGTGTGCGTGGAATTCATCTTGCAGCACCTGAACAAATGTAAATGATACAAATACAAATCAGAATTTTGTTTAAAACCAGAAAGTAGACAGGTCTTTACAACTGTTCCTTGGTTTGGTACCCCTGGATATCCTTGAGAATGGTATTATTGGTGGGGTTATCTTGACATGCAAGCTAAATAGTGTTCAGACCATTCATTAGCTGATGCGCCTCCTATACCACCAATAAATTGGGTAACCTACATAGAGTTACCTGGTTCAAAATATATTTAACAAAAACCTTAATATGTTCCCATTTCTATAATGAAACTTGCTAATATGGGTAGGGGTGACCAGGTAGAGCTAAAAGAGATCTTACCTACAAGGGCATCGGCCTGGAGAGCTAATGGCGGCCATCCAGCCAACATTGACATCCGGAAGGGCTCGGTCAATTATTTTTTGCTCCAATAAATCCTCACATCAGCAGTATTGCTGTGAATGTAAGGTGAATCTGGCCACCCCCATTAGTGGGGACAAAACCGGATTTCAAACCTTCGTTTTACTACTAATAATACATAAGCAGACTGTACAAGAGACTAACATTCGAACTGAGTTTTATCTAAACAATAGTTTAACCTACTTTAAATAGCAGGCCTCTCATGTTTGGCAAACCAATTTCATTGAAAAGCTACTTCATCATCCTTTTCACTTCATGGAATACAGCTGCACTGTACATATTTAATTTTTCTCCCAGGAAGGAAGAGTTAATTATAAAATTGCATCAAAACATGACTGAATCTTTTGCTGGGACTACATCTTCATTAAATGACATTTGTTCCTTATTTTGTTTAGATAAAATTGCATGGTTATATATGGTGACCTTCCGCTGTTAATATCAAGTGATAAGGTAAAGGGTGATTCACGCTTTGACCCTTTCCACCACAAGTTAAAGTTGGAAACCTGAAAGGTCAATGATATTGGTTTCACCTGGCTCAAAAATTAATTAAATAGGCTTAGACAGTGTACAATTATTCCACCCTGTGTTTACTGTGCTAAGCTAAGCTATCGTCTATTTTTGGTGATAACTCTATGACATTTATAAACACAGAATCGTGATCCAATACTTGAGAATGCCCTAAAGAAAAAAACAAATATTGTCTTTGACACTCAACAAGTATTAGGGTCAAAGATTGCACCCAAAACTTATTCATCTAACCCATGATTGTGATTGTAGCCAAAGAGATGTTCCTTTTGTAATCAACCAAATGCAAATATAATACTGCCTCATATCAACATACAGGACCGGTGTGTCTAAAGGTTTGGACATTTGGTACACCAGTATAGCCACTCTTCTGTGGTTTTATTTTCCTTCAAAACAATAACAATTATAACACCAACAATAACAAAAAGAAGAAGAACAACAGCAACAACCACAACAAATATTTAAATGCTTTACTTTAAAACTAAGTTATGAAGTTTTGTAAGAAGTTTTGTAAGCTATGAAGTTTTTTGCAGGAATTTCATGAAGACAGACAAATACTGGATTATTTTCACATTCATAATTTTGAGAGCTTGCATTTGCCAGCCTCTCTAAAGAAAGATGAAAACAAAAAATGTTACGTTTGGGA
Organism: Ophioderma brevispina; assembly: GCA_023653785.1. NCBI lineage: Eukaryota > Metazoa > Echinodermata > Ophiuroidea > Amphilepidida > Ophiodermatidae > Ophioderma > Ophioderma brevispina. The sequence goes on along the minus strand of JAMKCH010038925.1, from coordinate 30,010 downwards.
CATTAAGGCAACATTTTTCAAAGCCAAATTACAGTAAGTTAGTGGGAGAGCGTGGTCTTGTGGTTGGGGTGCTTGCCTGTGGCGCAAATATACCAAACAAAAATCCCGGGTTCGAATCCCGGTGGGGTCACTTGCTGGGATTTCTCGGGTGCTCAATTCTGGATTTAATCTGTATACGAGCTATTGATTAAATACAGAATACCGCTCTCCTCCATGGTTCACTTGGAATTGGGCAAATGAATCATGAAAGCATCCCGTCCTTCGGAGGGGACGTAAGCCGTCGGTCCCGTGTACAGAGAGTCCCAATGACATGTTACATCGCAAGTCAGAAAAAATGTCGAATAAGAGAGGGTGTAAACCCCTGACTGTTCCCAATCCGCCCTAGTCTCAAAAATGCGGGCCATGTTTAGTATCTTCCGTATCACAGATACACGCGGCCCCGGATCAGCTTACACAGTTGAATAAATCCTGACACCACCACAAGCCATTACGAATGACTTGTGGACACGCTAAGAAGAAGTAGTTATAGGCTAAATGTAATTCCTGATTTCCTCCTTCAATAAGATGTATTAACTTACAGAAATATGATATATTTGGGGATTGGGGGGGGGGGAGGGAGTGAGCAGAACTACAACAACATACTGACAACCTCATGTACTGTATCTAGTTTTGCCAACAAGTTCTTGTACTTTTCTAATGTATTCCTATCCTTCCTACTAGTATGTGTGTGATAGAAAAGGGTTGGTGACCAGACTGAACTAAATGCAGCAGCAGCAGCTGTTGAAGAGCTTGAGGCTTCGAGTGTCTTGGATGTTTTCTTGAGGTGAACACTCTGTAGTTCACATCTCAGCAGGAATAGCATTCCATCATGTGTCAAAAATAATTCAAGCATCTTCAAGATGACCCTTTTAATTTTGATTAGTAGTAATATTTAGGTCCCTGTTTACTAATGTTCACAATATTTACAATCTTTGATTCACTCAATTCTTGCAGGCAAATAACTCTTGAAAACAATCCAACAAAACAAGTAATACAAAACCCCAAAGGCATTTAGTGTAGCCCCAAAATAGTTGCAAAATGAACAATTTCCTATAACTTGAGACATAAAATTTTCTCATGCCCTTTCAAAGTAATACCACAGGGGATATTGAGTTCATCCCAGCATGCACCAGTTTTGGAAAATTTCAACTCAATAAGGTCATGTGATTTACAAAAAATTATTCTTAACACATAAAATTTCCTGATGACTACACTAATTTTAAGCACAAAGGACTAGTACTTCGGTAATTTTAGCATGAAATGTCTTGTGGTTCTTAAACTTCTTGAACACTATCCTAACTACTGACATGTTTTGTACAGTATAATATAGGCACATTGCAATGCATTATGGGATTTGGTTCAAAACACCCTCTGAAGTAATACAAAATAGGACTATAGTAAAATTATACAGGAAGAAATCTATTGTGCCAAGGTCACACTACTTTTTGGTGAGAGAGAGTGAGCAATAAAGGACATACAAATCACAAGTTTATTTAAAGACTTGTCAGTTACCATGGCAACTATCACACATATGTTAGTGTTGTTTTGGTAACAAGGGCTGTTTACTTTTAGAGTATTCACAGCTATTAAACTACAAAGATAGATTACTGTATTTGTCAGTGTTTGTTGTAGAGTGAAATCATAACTCAAATTCCATTCAAATATCTTGGAAGTAAAATCTAATAGGAAGGATGGTCAATGACCCAGTGGAAAAGGACTTCAAATATAAAGACCTCATTTTGTTCACCTATACTCTGATCAGTGCTAACTCTATGGGAACAATTTATTAAAATTATTATTGTACATGTAGCTACCCTATGGTTTCTAGATTATTGGTACTTGTTTATGAGCATGAGCGCATTGATGTTGCATACAAAAATCTAATGGACTCTAGTATGCTTATTGTGTGTATTGTTCAGTACTAATCGCCATTTTCATATTGACCATTGCAGATTACCAGTGAGCTAGGATACCTTTTAATTGAAAGAAGCTTTTGGGGAGTGGTCAAAATGCCCCATGAGTTTATTCTTTCTGTGTCAAGGGCCAGGCTAGTCTGAAACCAGCAGAACTTGCACACAGCTGTGTGAAAGTCATTTATTATGAGAAAACCAGAAAAAAGTAAAAATAGCTAAAGCAACACCGTTCTGAACTGATGTGGATTTATCTTCAACTGGCAACTTCCTGTACAAATTTTACAAAACTTAATTTTTCTAAACTAGCTATTCTCGAACTACAAGTGTTGCCTGCTTTTGTGATCCACCTTTCCTTAAATCTCTGCACAAGTTGACCTCTAATGACCTACCATGGCACATGCAAGTGTCGATGGTTGACCTATGACCCATGGCTTTACTTTTAAACATTCATCAAAATTGTGTGGCCACTGTTTAAAAAATAACATTTCAATTTTGCTAAGGATCAAACAGGCTGCGTGCACATTGTGGTGAATGTAAAACTGATCGATTACATAAGGCCTGCTATTTTAGAACTGGTCAAACTATAACAATTTCTGAGCATTTCTGTTCACCTGGTTACAAAAGAAAACAAGGTGTAACAGGAAGGAATCTCAGTGCTATGATGGAAGATGGTACCTAGAGGTTTTGCAACCAAGGACAACTTGACTTCCTATTAAAGCCACAGACTTTAAGTGCGTCCCAAATCTCTCTAACTGGGTCAAGCTCAAAAAGGTGTGTTGTTGACATGTGATTTGGGAAGATTAGGAATAGTTCTCTGCAAGCTATCCACTCCAGTATCATCAACAATAATTGACACATTTGGTCTGAATGAAAACATTTAGGCCTGTAGTTAGAAAGTTAGAGAGTGACATTATTGCAATTTTTGCATGGCTTGACAGGGGTAGACTTTCTGCATGTTCACAGCATTACATGACATGCAAATGCACAATATTAAGGTCTATTCATACTTCACTGCACTGCAATGCAGTGTAGCAAAATATGAATGGATCTTAAATCTTGTGGAATGCTTGAAAACACATTCTGATGTCACCCTCTGAATTTGAGAACCAACAAATGTGTGCCAACAAATCTTTCAAAATCTTGTTGATGGAATAGCAAAGTCTGAGTTTTGGAAGTTAGCCAGCTAATAGCAAGAGACTTAAGTTTTTTCAATGGTACACAATGTGGAGTTTGATATCTGATACGATATCAGTTAATTCTTTGTACTCCTTATAGCTGTTTTCCCAAGTATACCTTAAAATAGGCTTTATAGTGCGGTATTTTAAGCCAACCTAAAGATAGGACTACTTAATGGCATTATATTTTGAGCCTTTCACCAAAATCACTAAGTTATTAACTTGATAATTGTCCACCCAGATACAACAAGCCAGGCTAATTATGGAATGTAGCACACTGTGACCTTAAGCTATTTCAGGAGCATACAAAGATTCCAAAGTATAAACAACATGAAATGTCTGACACAGGATTGAAGCACCTAAAAGTAAAGTACATACACAGGAAGATAAGTACTAAGATGAGGAGCAGCACCAAGAAAACAAATTGAGAGGGGGTAGTAGGGGGACACATATGGGAAAATGTTTTAAAGCGCCATGGTCCAATCGCGAATAGCTTTGTCCCCAGAACCCCAGATTTCAACGGAAGTGGTCAATACTTTGGTATCTGACTAAAGCTACTATTTTTTTCATTTACCTTGTGATATGTTAGGCCTACTAAATTAGTTGGTTTGGATGTATGAGTGAAAAAGTGCCCCATTTTGTTTGACCAATATTAATTTTACAAAATACTCTATGGGACTTCCAAAATCACATTTTTAGCTCTCACATCAAATGATATGAAATATCATCGCAAAACTTGACATATGAGGCTTTGGGATCAAGATCATCCTTCAAGATGATAATCCTCCTCTAAAAAGTTGATATTTGTGCAGAAATGGCAATTTTCTGTTCACGAAGTGGGAATTGTGCCCAAGCTTTGTGGGACCTCAGCCCAGGAACACCAATAGATAAATCTTGAAAAGAGAAGCTTAACAATTATTTTCTGCATGGTGAGTCATTTTCTTAGAATTACGATATTATCCTAGATTGTGCATTCACGTTCCATGTAGGTGGTATTGTTATTTTTTTTTCATTTTGCAAAGAATAACATCTTTAGATTTTCCTTTCAAGATTCAGCTTGCAGCCTGGGAACCCCTCCCTGGTGCCACCACTCCAACAAAATTTAAATATTAAAACACTCAAACCCAGTATGCTGGTGTACTGATTTAAAGCAATAACAGCACATTTTATGAAGTGTCCCCAATTTTCAAAATTTGAGATTTTTGCACAAAATTTCTGGAAAATTGGGGTGCTCTTTCAAAAAATGTACTGTTTTCAATTTAAACCTTGTGGCTCAAATTCCTCATAAAATATTAGCTAGCTTGGTGTTTCCATCTTACCTCTACTTGTTGTTTCTGGTTGCGCAGTATACCAGGTTCTACGCCAATTGGTCCGAGCACACCCATCATCTTGTCCTTCTCTCCGAGCCATGTCTTCAGTCGGTTGTACGCCTGTTCGAAATCGCTCAGACCGTTGATGGCACTTTCTAAATCTTGCGTTCTTGCCTTGGCTTTGTCCTGCAGTCTGATCCACCTGTCCTCTGTGTGGGTAAAATAGAAAACGCTAACAGTGAGTATGATGGGTAGAATATAAAGCAAGAATTCCAACATCCCTGATGATTTAGTTGCTTGACGTTAGGTGTACATCGTCAATAAATAATTTATCATTCCTGCAAGCTAATCACACAAAGTTTTAAATGGAATTGGTTCTTTGCTGTTCAAGTAATCAGCTGAATGTGTACAAATTCAATCGACACAATCATCATCCTTGATGTTGCAAATATTATCACGATTCACGATGAGACGTGGCCCAGCCGCCCCCAATAATGTCAGCAATGCCTTGAAACTGATCGTCGCTACACAACCCACTTGGGGGGACAATGGAACTTGAAAGATGTGACCTGACTTCTGTCTGGTCATTTTATCGATAATATGAAACCCGAGTGTTAAACTACGGGCTTCGGTAAATGAGAAATATTATAGCTAGTGTGGTCATCATGATCAAATAACCGGGTACCTCGATGTCTTGGCAAACTGATTGGTCAAACTGCATTATATTCTCTTTGGTTAAGAAACAGTTTCTACCATCAAAGAAATATCAATAGCTAATTGCCACTCAAACCAAAGCAAAAACATGTCACACATTCCACCAAGGCAATAGGAGAACATTGAATAAATTTTACATTTTATAAACATGATTTTCATCACCTATTTGTTGTTAGCTATCGGTAGGAGCTCTATTGTATTTTTTAAAAACTTTTTGCATAATATTTCTGTACATAGCAGATAACATCAATGTCAATGCAGAAGTTGGAATATGACCTGTGAAATCTATTCAATTTACATAATTGTAGGTGAGGTATGTGGTAATATCTGGGTGTAAACACAGCATATGAACTAGAGTCCATTTTGCACATGTTACGATATCCTCTCCGATAACACCATATATAACAATTATAAAGGGATGAACATAATAGAGTCCATTTTGCACAAGTCGAGATATCCTTTATGATAATACCATATATAACAATGAATCTGGGGTAAGGCAGTATTTCACCTTATTCTGTAGGCCTATAGAATTTATCATAACATCATAACACTCTGGTGTTGCAGTATGTGTACATTGACTTCAGATATTTTCTTCTCAAAAATGATAATAAAATAGGTTAAAAGCATTGTTTATCAAGTAAAACAGGCCTAGTCTTGGATAACATCAGTCGGCTCATTTAGAACACCCCTCTTTAGAATACCATTAAAATATCACCCCATTGATTTATACATTAAAACCAATATGGAATTTTTAATTGCCTAATTGCATTAAGGCATCAAGATTTAACTGCAGATGTGTGGTAATTACTTAAGATTCCTCATGATACTTCATACTCCTAAAACAAGACACGGGAGGGTCTATGTCTACTGAGCATCTGGTCTGTAGCCATTTAAACTGTTTTCATTTTAATTCTCACTCCAGCTACATGATTTCTCCTTTACTGAATTTATAAAGTGCTTTTCTCAACCAATTAAAATTTCTTCTACACCTGACTGACTTCTAATCAAATGTGGCCAATTATTGACCCATCCATAATTCTAGTGTTGGGACAAATATTGAAATTGGTGTGCCTGAACTCCATTAAAATAACGACTGGCGTGCTGAGTTAATGTGGCCGCAGCAACCATTACCATGGCAACCAATGCATTCAGACAAGGCAGCTCATCTTCCCTTGGTATGCAGGCTTGATTATTGATCAATCTATCTCTTCCAATTTAACTAGAAACACTAGGTATGGGCTAGCCCTGGTATGATGACCTGGATAAAAGTCACATTTTCCTGAAGGAAATACAGACTAAGTCAAATATCAAATAGAGGGGTTCTGTTGAAAATCTAGTTAAAACAAAAGCACAGCACTTCCTCACTGTTTCATCAGAAAGCTACGACAAATCAAACTGGCAACCATACATGACTTAAATGTGATTGAATAGAGCCAATATGAATCATGGAAATAAATATGCACATCACATAGATACTAGTATATAACCCAATTTCAAGTCCTCATTTTTAATCCTAAATAAATCATACCAGACACTAAGAGCCCAGAAAGCATCATTCCATTGCCACAGTTCAGAAACTTCCATTCAATAGTGTATTAATAAAATATACCCCCTGTTATTTTAGGATGAGTTATGATGCCCAGAACACACAAGATCACATCCTGGTAATGCCTATATGTACAGTTCCCAGAACTGAGTCCTTGGTAGATGAAAATAATTATTATAGTTCAAACTGAGGGCACACAGAGCTGTGTATACTGCTTATGTAGCAGTCCTCCCATTGAAACATCTCTGGTTTGGTTTCGGTGGTTTGCCAAAACACCCATATTAATCGGGGATATTAGACATTAATTTAGATTGATCTGCCCACTTACCAACATCCTTGTTATTCACCAATTACTATTTACAGGACTACTTTGCCATGGCATGATGTCCGAATGTGGAATGGAAATTGAATGGGTTCCAAGTACCTGCCCTCATTTTCTACCAACAGGAGTTCAAATCCCAGACACGGATCTCTCTAAGCCAATTCATAACCTCTGTGTTTACAGCTTCAAATGGATAAACAACACTTAGGAAATAAACTGTTATAACTAAGTTTGATATATGACTTGATCTCATATCCTGTGTTACAGTCCTGTAATCCATTATAATTACATGAAGGTGTTAACTTGTTTTACATCCAGGATATCATTTACAGTGAAATCCAACTATGTAGGTGCCTGGATTTTTACCCTAGTACTAGATATTTCTGATGTTTCACATAAATGTAAAAATATGCAATTTTGGTGAGAAAAAAATTCCCCAACCCAACTCTGTAAAAACATATACTTAAAAATTGCAAGCGAGAAATGCTGCTGCCAAAGACGGCAACATCCTCCACTTCACCCCACCCCAATTATGACCCAATGGCCAAACGTCAGGCACTACAGATATCTAAAGGAGCATCTTTCATGTAAATGCCGCATACAGATTGTCCACATCCCCAGAGCTTCATCAACAAAAGTAATTTTTTATGGTTATGTATTCCAAAGAAATTTCACCAGTCAAAAGGAAATCTACCTGGAGTTATTAAGCAAATGGATTCAAATATAATTATACAAATTTACATCAATCCTAATGAGTCAGATTATGATAGGCTATTTACATAAAAAAAACAAGCACTAATGCATAATGTACAATTATTATTGATGTGTAGATTAATGAATTAGTTCTCCAATGAGGCCTAACCTGCAAGTTTCTGAATGCCTGATAATTGATTCACTACAGAGAGAGAGAGAAAAAAAATTATCACAAAAACAGGAACTCGACTGGCATTTGAAGGACTTCTTACTAATATAATTTTTGATTACTAAATGGGTTAAAGAGACATGAGGAGATTTCCAGAAAGAAGCGCCCCCAATTTTTTTCGAACCCGGGTTTTTTGCACATTTGGAATGCTTTCCAATGTATTAGATCACACCTGAAGTGAATAAGCCGAATATGTCGTCTTTATGTAATAATATGATGATTTAGTACTTTCTGTCGTGCACGACAGAAAGTCAAAGCACGGTGTTTTATGGGGACAATTACGATAGTCAGGAAAGTTCAAAACAAGGTTTGCTGTTTGCTTTTGTACTTGTTTGTCCAATAAACCTTCGGAAACAGTCTTGTGGTAGGTGGTCTACAATCGATAATAACATTATTCAATCTTGAAGCCACAATCAGTCATAATGGCATAAAAAAAATTGTATCCTAAAAAATACTCCCCGGTCACTTTATAGTAATTTGGTATTGTTAATATATGCATTGAAAGATCAACTTTGCAGGTCGATCTGTAAATATGTGTCATTAAAAAATCATACAGGGCCTACTAATTGGCCTGCTCGATGATGTTTAGATTAATTAAACAAATTAGTTTAATTAGGGGTATGCAAATTTGTACTCACAACCACAGGAAAGAGGTTTTGTCTAATGTCAAGCAGGTTGCTATAACACAAGGCTTAAGGCCTGGTTCAGATCCAGGTGGGGCCACTTGTTCACTATCAATTCTGGATTTAATTGGTATTTAATATTCACAATAACACTGACACAGAGTGCCTTTGCACAAATCGACACAGGAAAGTGCTGTGGTCCATTACAAATGAAATGCCATTCAGTCCCATTATACTTTAGAGCCACTCCTGCAGATACTCGACACCAACTGCACAATTAGTCAAGATCTGAGAGAATTTAAGCAAAATGGTACACTCCATTGACACACCGTACAAGCGGACAAGATAGCTCAATAAGGTAAGCGCTCGACCGGGTGCGAATGCATGGTAAAAGTAAGGGGTCCAGAGGAAGATAATTGGACCTTTAACCCCACCTTTAGTCTGAAACCCAAGGGGTCCAAACCAGGAAAAACAAGGGGGGTCCAAATGTGATTAATTTGAGTGATTAATAAAAATGTTGGGTCTCGAACCATCATAACTTCCTATAGCTCCCTGTCATGAATAAGAAGTGCACTAATTCACTCCATTCTGCATTAATAAATGGGCAGTTGGGGGAGTGCACCTTTAAACGTGAATTTCACCTTCAATCAAAAAAGGCCCTTCTCGACTTGTTGCACTCAATATCTCCCAAATATTAACAAAACCCAAAAATCAAAACTAAAAGAGAACGAAATGCAAACAGAAAACACTGCAAAGAACAAAAGGGCAAACAAGGACACAATTCCTAAATAATAAGTATTGCTTACAAGGGATTTTTTAATGTTTTTATTTCAAAAGGTAGCCCGTTCTCAACTGGCATCCAAAGTTTTCCAAACATTTTTGAGGCAACGAGGGCAACAACCGCAACATACACACACACAAAAGGGCCTTTCCCCACAGGCCATCATGTACCGACACTTCTGTTAAGCCTATAGCTAGGAACTACATCGCCAAGAAATTGTTTAACTTTACTTTGAGAATTACTCGAAATTGCCAAATAATCAACAGAAAAACATATTCGCTTCTAACAAATTACAGGGTTGCATTTTAGAGACACGCTTAAAAGGATTGATGAAATTATTGAGGAAAGTTCCGCGTCAACGTCACTTTATGTCCGGTCGCATTTTGTGGAACTCCCTTAGCCATGGCAATTGATGGCATCCTCCTTAAGTATGTACATGAATGTGTTTCAGAAAATGGTTTGGCCGTTTGCCGATTGGTTAAAGCTGTCATTTATGGACATTTTGGTAATAAGCAAAAATGATTTTTTTTTAGATTGGCTAACAAGTTCCTCGGCAACATCAAAGGCAGTTGTATGAATAATAATTGGATGGAATATCTGGCAGGTGTCGCAAAGAAATCAGCTGAGACAAACTGTTTTTTTTTTTTAAAATATTAAGGTTTGTTGAACGGGACATATTTTTTTATCTCTGTAAGAAGTAAAAATTTGGGAGGTTACAATTCCCACTTAGTAACACGGACGTGTGGTTTGCCTGACGTCCAGTTGAATTTTTTTGAGGAACCCCCAAACCCCCCTCTGATTGTGAATTCAGGCTTCCATAATTAGCTAATTTTCATACTCAGGTCCTGGAAGCAGGAAACGCAGAGAGAGAAAGAAAAACGCGACCCCTGCGCTCGACTCCGTGTATGCTCATCCATGAGTAAGGGTGAGTTCGAGCCTGTGAGATTTCAGGTATCTTGTAATTTCCCCTGGACAAGAAATTAACCGTTGGTCTGTCCGAGTGTACCCGCATGCGATATTTGGGAAGCTGGTCCGGGCTGCGATGGTTATCTCGCGATTATGTTGCTGATTAAGGGGGAAAGCGATGATTCCCGATTCTGCGGCATCCCTCATTGAAACATGATGCATAAATGGTTTATGGTTGGTTGGGCCCACAGTGATCAGCGACCATTTGTGATGAAAGCGCTTAGAGGCCAATAGGATAAGGCGCTATATAAATCTCTGCTATTATTGTATTATTATTTATTTTCCCAGATTATATGGCTTAATTTTTGTGTGGGCTGGATTGTTTGAGTACAACTAGCGTGCTGAAATTTACCTGCTCCCAAATTATGCTTTGATTCTGTAAAGGCTAAATGTGCTTTGTATATAGACATACCATTTAGGCCTAAAATAGTGGTTACTCTATATTACTAATTGAATACTTTGTAGAAAATAATGCATGTAGGTATGGATACCTTTTTGTTTTAAGTCTTGACCTTTTCTGGCTCAAAAGGCTTCCTGAAACAATATGTTAAATCTGTACCGAATAGATAAGATCAACTGGAAGGATACTAGATTTCCTGTTGACACCCAATTCTAGTTGTAAATACATGAGACCTAAAGAGATTAACTCCACTTTTCTATGAAAATAGTGGGTTGCCGGACAACAGTACGAAACCTTAAATGACATTTCTTTAAGACATTTTAACTCCTACATGAGCCCCCTGATCCAACAAGGATTTCTACATTTTCGCTCTCACTTTGAAAACAGGTCCAGAAAACACTTGAGAACAGCCCAGGAACGGCTTATTTTTACTGACTGAAATATCAACGGGAAATGAAACAGGGCCACCACATGGTTCATCGAGTTATAGTTTTGCTAGTATCATGTATGAATCTCTAGTCTTGAAAGAAGCAGCATGGGGAAATTTTACTTTCCATGAACCAGTCCAACTATATTTCTTTAGATTATTGTGAAGTACTGTTAAGGAAAAAATGCACTGAGAGTTTTGGACCACTACCAGCTGATTTTATTGGTTTAAAGGTAATGGCCCGATCGCTAATAGCATGTCCCCAGAAGCCCAAGATTTTACCGGAAGTGGTCAAACTTTTGGTATCACAAGAAAGCTACCATTTTCATTTATCAGTGAAAAATATTAGAGCCACCAAGAATGTTTGGTTTGGAAGTTCATGAACGAAAATGTACCCCATTGGTCCGACCAATATTAATTTTACACAGTACTCTATTGTGCTTACAAAAATCACATTTTCAGCTCTCGCATCACAACGGATTTAAATATGAGAACGAGAAAAGGGTAATAGATGGGCGGGTGGTGGAAGAGAAGGAAAAACCATGCTCAAAATTGTCTATCAAGAGGATATGTTTAGTAATTAAGTACCTTAAATAGGGCAACACTCCCCCTTTAATTACTTCACTCTAGCTATAGACCATGGGCCGTGGACCCCAAAAACCAACGGATAACAAAATTTGTAGTTCCCCATCTGGGGGCTTAAGGGTAGAGGAAAACCAAGTGTAAATTCATAAATAATTATACGATCACTAAATGTTGTTCCCGCACATAAAATCTCTTCCCAAACTTTTGAAATTCAAAAAATATATAAAATGTCACCTCAAGTTCTTTTTCCCAATATCAGAGACCAATACATGGATATGTCATAGACTTCCGCTAACCATGAGCTAAAGATATTACAATGGGACGGGCGGGGGAAGTAGGGCAATTGTTATAGCCAGGTGTTACCACCTCCCGAGGATTCGGGTTGAGTGACAAAATACCCATCCTCTATCACAATAAATAACTAAACCAGTGTACATTATAATATAGGCGTTGACAAGTAAATTTCTTAGGGGTTTGAAAACGTGGGTTTGGGTTGGTTTTAAATTGAATAAAATGAAGTTAAGCAATAAGTTACGGATTTTTTGGTTCTGCAAAAGTTGTTAGGGTCAAAGATTGGCCCAGCAACCATTTCTCTCATGATGTGTGTTCATGTTTCTTCCTTTTCTAATTTAAAATGATGAATGAACAATATGGCCAAAGTTAATTGAACAGCACTATAGAAGCTTCAATATTTATTTATCTGTGAATGAGGTTAAGTATTTTATCCTGAAAATTACTCAGTCTAAATTGGAGAGGCGATAACAGCTTGATGAACTCTATTCAGCTGCGCGACAATTTAACAATGGTCCTGCACTCAAGAGAAAGGGGAATTTGAAGTGTTTTTCTACACCGCAACCGGGCCGGGTGATTTGAATATCTTAACTCAGGTTCGCTGAAGTCTATGGTATCCACTAGTCACTGATTATTGGGGAAATGAAATTGAAGAATTGAAGTGACATTTGATTCTTTTTCAAGAAAAATGTGCCAGTTTGTATTTGTGGGAAACAGATGAGTATATGATTTAATATATTGAATTACACTTGGTTTTCCCCTAGCCCCCCGATGGAGACTACATAAACAACAGCAAGAAGACATGTCCCATCAAACTATATGAATAACCAATCAGAGACATGGTAGAAAAGCTTAAAGGTGCATACAGATATGAAAACCTATTTTGATTGGTTATATAATGTTATATCATGTAAATGAAGCAAGTCATAGGCAGGTATTTTAAAGAAAGGCGAGTTTGGACATCAGTTAATGCAAAGTATATTTAATTAAATGCCCCTTTGCCATTCTTTTGCAAAACTCATAAATAAAGGCATCAAACTAAAATATACTCTCCACCACTAAAATGGAAACATTGATATACTTATCGAAACATTTTCTGTGTAAAACAGAAATTGGTTTTTAAGTTACTTTTCGACAAATTTGGCCAGCAGATTGTCTTGCATTTCATATTCTTGACCTGGTATATAAAATACCAACTGCCATTGCATGCCAAATACTGGCTAATTTTTATGTTCTTTGATAAGAAATAAAGAAAGACTCTAATTTTAAGCAAAGTGCATCAGGGTATATCACACTCATTCTGATCAGAGATCTAAATGCCCCACAAAAAGTGTACGGTTTGTAAGAACAAAGACAGTCATTACCAGTATTCTCTTCCAGTCTTCGACTTTTATAACCGTCTGGGTAAGGGGGGGGGTGGAGGAAAATGGGGAGGATGACCTAGAGCAAAATACACTCTTAACTAAAAAAGCATCTGCTTCATGCCCCAGTTCCCTACCCAAAATGGTAGGATTACACTTGGCTTTCTCCAGGAAAACCATTCACAGGTCCTGCCATGCCCCAGGCTAGCCCGTACCACTAGCAAGCTCTATGGGAAATGCAAGGACTATTTCAAAAGGGCCCCTGCTATGTGAGAATCACATACAACCAGCCCAGACTGTTGACATAACATTGCAACATAACATCAATTATAGCAGTTCCCCCAGGGGAGTGATTATGTTCACTGTTTTGACTGCTGGTGTGAACTCTAGGGTCCATGACCTGACCAGGTAAAGGACACCCAGACTAAGCTTCTGGTAGAGTTGCTTATGGAGGTCCTTGTGTACAATTGAAGGTCAATGTTGCTATTCATGGTTGCTAGGCAACAGTTCTTGAACTTGTGGAAGTTTAAAGTCTTCAATCATTGCCTTTTGTTGGAAATTCAACTACTGACTGGGAATTCCAATAGCAAATTTGTAGTATTATGAAAGTGTCTCAATTTGACCGACCTGCCATCCTTATTTTTAGCTCAGGTATTACCAAATCTGCAGCTAAAATTAACAGCTGTTTTAAAGCTTACATACTCAACTTTCCCATCAAACAATCAATCTAATAGGATTAGCAGGAAAACAGTAATACGAGGCGTAAATGACTCCCACAAAATTACTAATGCGACTTTGCTTTTTTTAATCTGATGTGAGTAAAGGAAGCTGAAGGGGCTCCCCAGACCCCTTATCTACAAAATTTGCTAATTTAATGTTTCTCTAGTTCAACTTGACAATATCTACATCTCATAAATTTGATAAGTTAGTCATTGCTATTAATATTTCAAACTTTTTGTCCAGAAATCGACTTCAATCCTGCCCTGGATTATAACCTTTTTAAAGGCCAAAATCAACATACAATTCAATCTACACCAACGCCAATTTGCCAAAGTTCACACACAAGTTCCGAGCAAAGATAACAATTTATACATGTATGACCTTTAAATCATAGGCTTATCAGTCATGATCAAATATGCTAAAATATTTATTTCAATTTCAGAGCAGAACAGAGCACCTTATTTGGTTTTACATCCGCTGCTTACTTCAGGAAAATCCATTTTCAAATGAGCTTTGGGATTAAATTTCGAGGGATACCTAAATAAAGTCTCATCCAAGCTAAACTTGTTTATGTATTACTCCCACACACAGGTAACTTTATCCCATATTGAATAACTCCCAATGATTAAACTTTTCTGCATCAATAACCATACAAAATTTATGCAAAGAAAACAAGCCATTATTACATTTTATTAGGTTGACAAATGTATAGGAGCTTAGGCCTATCAAGTACACAGTATATCGATTGATCCAAACATTTCAAAAATTGCTCATTTAAATTTCTGACAGCTGAGAAATATAATAATAGGCCTATAATTCAGTATAATTCCAATTTTGAGGGTATTTAAATCAATGATCAAGGACTGGCACATTGGTAGTTTGACTTAGCATGCTTACCCTAATGTAATGTGATTGCTCACCACCCCCTGGTCATCCCTAGCAACAACATGTTTATATTACCCTGCTGTATGATAACATTCTGTTGTTGTTCAGTTGTACCAGTTAAATAATCACAAGTATTTATGAATTGGAATCAACTTACTTGACTATTCATCAATAGATTACAGCAAGAAGTAGGGCCTACTCCTATCTGAATCAATATTGATCAAAAGTGATCAATATTTGCTGTGAACAATTTTTCCTGCATGTCCTGAAGGATCTAGTTTAGCTTTAATACTTCCTATTTTAAACTTGTACAAAATAGAATAAGCAATACTTGCAAACATGTCAATATAAAGCAGATGCCTTGAAACCTGGGCCCTTGACTGGCTAGGAAGCTGTCAATAATGTTAATGCTTGACTGCAAATGTGACAAACATGAATTAGCAAAGCACACCAACCATTGTAAACAGCACACAATATTCTGAACTAAATCTCAGATTTTGTGTACAGACACATGCACATTTGTAAGCAAAATTAAGCTACCTGAAATGACCAAATGTCCATAATGACCTAATATTAAAGATGCTGAGCCTTGAATCAAGTAAAGTTGATAACAGATACATTAAGTCTGAGAGTAACCTTGGTATAAAAAGACTTGGATGAAAGAAATCAATCAAGCTTACAAATTTACGGAATAAAGCCTATAAACTTTATGAAACTCCAAAGTAGTCTGACCAAAAGTTCTTATTATTATATAGCCTATCAGATATTGAATGGGTATGATTGTCTGAGGGTGGCCTCAGTATAATAATAAAGCCAGATTTATTATAAAACAAGTGAGTTTTTTTTTAAATTAAATATCCAGATCCAGACATCAAATTACTATAGTAGCCTATGGGAGACAGAAATATACAGAAATACCTGTACCAGTACTCAAAAACTTAAAATGAAGCATTTTAGAATCATGCAATTTGAATTTTCCGCATGTTTATTTTCTAATCTTCTGCAGAACTAGGGAAAAACAGAAGAGATGGTGCATAATGATCATCTCAGTATCTCATTTTAACACAACCATCACTCCAGTTTTTCACTAAAATATTTTTACAGTGCCTATACTGAAAAAAATCCTTGAATCCCTCATCAGTGCATTAAAGTACATACCTTGGTCTTGTTTACCTCTCTGCCAGTGCCATTGCAACCAATTATCAATAAAGATCCAACAATGTTCCTCCATCACACTTCCTCATCAATACTAAGACTGGAAGCAAGATGACAACACATTCTCAAAACTACCATGAAACTACCATCAAATTACTATACAATGACTGTACGAAAGTTGTGGTCCACGACCCTCCTACTGGACAAGTTTTTGGATGGTAGGGGGTCCAGCATGTGGCAACCATTCCAGTTTGGGTACTGTCAGAAGAATCCAGCTGTTTCTTTGCATTGGTGAAACCGTACACAACTTACAGTAACAATAACAATGCATTGACCCTCGCAGATTCCATACACAAGTACCCTACACAACTTCCAGATAATGAATATTTTATGCTACCGATCAATATTATTGAGAGTTTTAAGGATCTGGCTCGGACGACTGACACCCTTGGTTTGATTTCTAAAAACAACTGAAAGAAAGCAATTTTTCAGAATTCTGGTTTTAATAAAGGAAAAAAATATTTACCAATTATTATCTTCTGAACAAATTCTAATTACTGCCAGTAGGACCTAATTACTGGGACTTTGCAGGCAGCATTGACTGGAATATTCATTGCAGATGTAAGGAAGTCAAAGGACTTATAATGGACTAAAAGTAATAACTGCTGGAATAAAAATATTTGAAACACATGCCTACCACATGACTGGACTATTTAATAATAGTTTTAATAAATGCAAGTACCATGCAGTCCTGTAGCCAGCATTTATTTATTTTTGGCTGCAGTCCTGTAGCCAGCATTTATTTATTTATTTTTGGCTTTGTATATTACGTCTAATTTACATATAACCTGTATATCCTGCATCCCAACCCACACCCTCCTGGAATTGTAGCATTCATTCTTCTCGATCTCAACATTATATTTTGGGAAATATATTATGGAAATTTGTTAACATGAAAGGAAAAAAGAAAATAAATTTGTATTGTGCCACCACCCAATGAATTCAGCAGCCTCAACGGAATAAACTGCATGTTGAAGGATGTGGTGACAGAATACTAAATCCATCCCAGAAAGAATACTGTAGTCCTAATTGTTCAATTTTGTTTATAAATAAAATTAAACTTCAAAGAAGCACCGGATACCTTTTTCAATAAATCATTTTTGTACCTAGCATAATGTGCTACATCCTGGGTGAATCAAACATGAGCCAGTTTCATTGGTTTACCATAAGAGTATGCCGCCGATAACATCGTCTAGAAAGCTGTCATATGCTTGTGTATTGAATTATCACAGCAAAGAATGTAGCAAATTTCACTGATATAAACTAAGAAAACAAAATACAGGCACGTTACAAACCTTTTGGTGGTGGCGGTTTCCACTCAGGCCACAACAACAAATTGGTGATAAATATAGCACATTCTCCGTCCATTTCCATGCCAACCCGCTGTCATGGTAACAGAACAAACTTGCTACAGCAACCTGGTGCACTAAAACAGTTGAACAGCAGAGAAGACCTCACCACAAAATATACCCAACCACTACGAACAAACATGTTTACACTGTCTCTGATGTTTCTTTACTTTGGAAACTGATCCGAGAAAGTTCATCGAAGTTCAGCAGCAGTATGCAGTAGGGGCAATCTACCCCAGGCAATGGGGAAATGACTTTGACACCCATCGTTAACATGAGCTTGTGATGCAAGTACATCTGTTCCAAAATATATATCATGGATCTCGGGCAAGATTCGGCAGCCAAAAGATCTGAATATTATCCCATGTTAAATAAACTTTGACTATCTGGACTGCACACTTCCACATAGATTGCCCGAACATTCGTGGTAATAGTTCGTCTTATCTCCAGAAATGAAGATTAGAAGACGCTATACAGGAACTCAACTTATGCAAGTTCTGTCTATCCATACACAACTGTGAACTTTAGCCCTCAATTTCTAAATAATATGCTACTTCACACCACACAGTATTAAATACCCTGTTTTTTTGGTTGTGTGAAATATGGCAGTTGTGTAGACGGAGGGGTGAGAAGGGTCAGGGTCTTGATATGGTTGCTATGGCAAGGTAGTATCCGTTATCTAATTCTGTACTTTGACCTACTGTCAGTTATTTTATGGATGATATTGACTTCTAACAATTTCCTATAATTGAACCTAAAAGTAACACTTTGCAGTCCTTGCAGGACATATACCTAGCAGGATCAGGTCAAAGGTCACCTAATGGTCATCAGAAGTCAATCTGTGTACACCCCCATGAAGAGTCTTAGCTTGTGATTCTTTGGAGCGCAAAAAATGAAGCTTGATTAGTCAATGTGTCAAGAGTAAGTAGGCATGAACTAGTTTGTTTAAATCTATGAGGTTAAGATAGATATTAAACAGAAAATCTGAAAATAGTTTCACAACTTCTTGACTTGTGTGGGGCGAAGACTGGACTGGTCCAATTTACGAGATTCCTGAGTATTTTGAATACATTTAAAGTGACATGAGGAGATTTTTTTTTAGGATACCATTTCTCTGCAAAAATTGCGCAGGATCAATTGTAGACCACCTACCAAGACATTTGGGGGGGGAAGGTTTTTTTTGTTTTTTTTTTTATTGGAGGCAACAAGTCCAAAAGAAACCAACTAACCTTGTTTTGACTTGGCTGCTACGCGTAACCGTCCCATAGAACACCGTGCTTTGACTTTCTGTCGTGCCGACAGAAAGTACTAAATCAATCATATTATTAACATAAAGACGGCGTATCGGCTTATTCACTTCAGGTGTGGATCTAATACATTTGAAAGCATTCCAAATATGCAAAAACCGTCGGTTCGAAAAAAATTGAGGGTGCTTCTTTCTGGAAATCTCCCGGGTATCTTTAATTTCACAAATCGCACATCATGATACATTCAAGTTACATCTCAGTATATGGTACTGAATGACTAACAACCCATTGTTTTCCCTTACTTGAATTGGGAAAATTTCTTTTGAAAAGAAATACTACTAGTACTACAGTCATCTTTCCAAAGAGGTTCTATATAGATAGAGAGCAAAACGTTACGTCATCTTTAGAAATTCATCGTCTCGCAGTTTTTGCCTACCACAAAGAAAACTTTAGAGTACCAACAATAGAAGCAATGGCTGCCTCCGCTTCTTCCACATACTGTGGGTTCCAAGTGACCGCGTTGCATAACACTAATCGTAGTGATACAAATTGATGTATGTGTTAGAGGTGGCCAGGTATAATACTAAAGTGCACCTGGATCAGTGTGCTCAGATACTCACTTGCTTAGGTGCTTAGGCGCGCTTAGTTGAAAGATGTATTTCATTGAGGCGGTTTCTTTAAATCAAGACAACTGACGCGTCATTTCATTCGTTGTGCCATGGTATGACAAAATTAACCACCCATAGCAACCCGAACAGCCAATCAACTGATTTATTTTGGCGGATTGTTTGTATCGATTGACTGAATGTGTGTATACAAGCACCTAAACTATAAGTTATTCCGTTCAATATTCAAAATGTCAGCGCCCAGCATGGACGACTGTTTTGAATGGGCTTCACCCCCTTTAACTATCACATCAGGCCTGTCTTCCATTGAAAACAAAGCCATTTTGCTGTTTCGGACATGGAAGGTGTTATTCAAAAAAAAACACTAATATACAATCTAGTGTTTGTATTGTAATAGAATAAAATGCAACATTTGAAATAATGTTACAATTATTCCTTGCCAACATGTTGAATCTTCCCACCAACACCAAATACACAACATTCTGTCCCTTCCTAATCAAGCAACACACCCCTTTGTAATAACAATTTTAATGAATCAATTTGGTTGTCATCAGTATTGATGAAATACTGCAATGGAATGTCTCAATGTGTGAGGCCTTCACCATTACGCTGGATTACGTATCCCAACATCCATTGTCTACCTATCACACGCTTCCCTGGACAGGGTGTCATTCAGATCCACAGGGCAAATTATTCACACCAGAACTGCTGGCAGAAATAGGCTGCACTTGTTGCTCCTATCATTCATAGCATGCAAAAGAATTAACCCAAAGGTATAAGGTGTTTGCCAAGCTAATAGGAGTGGATAATTTTTGCTCCTTGTGTGCTATGAATTGCTGCTTTTAGTGTATTTTCCAAAAATCTAATGGTAGTTTTTTTTTTACCACAAGGATACTCACTAGTGCATGTGTTCCTCATTGTCGTGTGCCCGCGGGCCAATCCGGCCGCCAACCATTGATTTTTGGCCCTGGACTTGCTCTAAAATATAAAGGGAAACATAAGAAATTCAGTGTATTTGGCCCTCAAGTAGGGAACTTTCACACATGTTTGGCATTCTCTGCCCTTCAGCTAATATAATTGAGAACCCCTGCACTAGTGCGTACCGATTTGAAGCATATTTTGAACATGTTTAACATGTTCGAAGATAGATTATTGAATTAAGCTAGGAAAGTATATCACAAATATTTATTTCCAAGTCATTATGTCTGATTGGAAACTGATATTTTGTTACTAAACATTTCATTTCTGCTGTATACATGTAGGTAGGCAGGCACAACCAATTTTATTTTAAAAAAAACTTTCATGTGGAGATGAACCAAGACTCAAAAATTACCTATTTCATTTTGACATTTTCAGCAGTCGTTGAATAATTATCATGATCCAATATTAATTATTCTAATACACAAAATTCCTTCTTATGCGATACATAGAGAAGTTCAAGTTTTACCATCCACAGGTATAGTTTACTAGCCAATTACTAATGCAACTGTGCAAAAATCTCAAAAATATTTAAAATTGGGGGCACTCCTAAAAAGTGTGCGATAATTGCTTTAACACTTAAAGTCTGACTCAGAGATTTCTGAATATAATTTTTTTAATATATAAATTAAAAATAGTCAATTAGAACTAAAGATAGTCACCTAGATTGCTCAATTCCAAAGTTTGAGATGAATCGGAGTTTTCGTTTTGATACAGTAAACGTTTATGTGTATATAACATTGCCATAGGATACTGTGTATAACAAAATTTCCGGATCCGGAATTTTTAAACAAAGATGTGATTTTCTATATGAAGGACTTCGATTTGAGCTTAGCTATTTCACACAGTGATTAGTATATGGACAAGCATTATGTACATGCAAAAAACACAATTTGTGTGAAAATTGAGGGCGCCCTCACCGGGAAATCTCTGAGTCGGCCTTTAAGTGCCTACAAGATAATAACATGGGGATGTCCATGTAGCTTACATGTACATATCATAAAGTGACTAAAGCCTCCCATTTAAAAACAAATTACAACACTTTCATAAAAATATCCCTTGGGGGATACACTTCCCTTTTCAATTTATCATTTGCCGATTTGAGCGTCACTTGACAGTCAGTAAATTTGTACTAAATTTCGAGATATCGCCCATATTCATTCACCTTACAGATACCATTATTACAATGCTCGGTCTCAGCGGCATGGACTGTGATTCTGTCTTAGGGTGCAATAAAAACCGGCTGCATTAACATGTAAATATTATTCATCACAAGGCCCCATGTTATTTGTTGGTCTAATTGTCAGCAGAGAGAAATAGTGAATAAACATGAGCTTTCACCTGAAAAGTCCTGCTTTTTCAAACAGCCATAATTAGAGATGTTACATTTCAATTTTCACTGGTCAGGTTTGCAATTAAACTAGCATAAATTAATTGCCATGTACATGCAAGTATGTCATTAGATTTTTAGTGCATTAACCCTTAGTACTACTAATTGATTCAATTGGTTATTATTAGGGTCACATGTAAGTTAGCAGCCAATTGGTGAAGTGGAAGGAGGAGTAAGGGCGGTTGCTGCGAGTGTGAGGTGGAATCCGCCACCCTCGTTCACATGGACAAAACTGGATTTAAAACTTTGATTACTATCTAATCCGAAGCATTTATAAGTTGCATGCCGCTATATAGTCTATTTTGATTGGTTAGTCCAAGTTATAAAGGCATATATGAGGTAACATTTGAGCAAATCAGATTACTGTATGAGATTTGGTTGGGACCCATGGGGTTTAATATACCAAAAGTAGCCCACTTTTTAAAGCATTGGTTTCTATGGGACAAATAAATTGGTAACCCACTAAAAATATAACTTTGAGGAGTACTTTTTGACATGAAAGCACCCAATTGGGTGTGTTAGAGCGTGGCAACACTGGTGCAGAATTTGGCACTGTTGAGGTGGAGCTTTTAGTTTTGAATTATTCGTCAGCAGAATAGACATTAGAAGCAGCAGTTTGTTGCTGATAACACATTGCCATGTCCCTGATCCCTGTTCTTCCTGTATTGACATATCACTTTCAACTGTCAATTCAACTGACTCCATTCCAGTGAACTATAGGATCAAAGCATGATCTTATGAACTGCCTTTGAAAAAATTGCTTACTGTTTGCTTTCAAACTATTAGCAGCCATGTCTTACATAAAATCCTGGAGTGCTGGTCAAGGCGACACTAGAGGGAAGCTCAGGTGCTGGGAGCACTCAACTTGGTTTGGCAAGAGGTATGCTGTCAAAATACGATCTTTAAGTAGAACCGCGTATAACAAATAATATTATCAATATACTCGATAAACTAATTATTGACTAGCATATCGAGTGGTTTCATCGAAAACAAATTCTATTAACCATACAATGAATTAAAACAATCTAGTTAGACCATGACTACAGGATAGACTGGATGCACCTCTACCAGCTTCTTATGCGAGTACAACAGAGCCTGGCGTGAGGCACAGACCAAAGTCAAGATAGTCTGGAATATCCCTCCAATTTCATCTTCTGTTGCCCAACGCCGGCACATTTTGCCGTCACTGTCCATCGTGCGATTGAACCGAGTAGTCTCGACGTCAACATGTTTGTAAGTTACATGGCCAAACAGGGTTCGTCGCCCCTTAACACATGAGTTGTGTGCTCGAGACATCCAGCATGATCCATCTGACAGCCAACCCTAATGACAAACAGGGACATTTGGCGCTACATGGCTGAACAGCATCTCGGCTGCGCCGTAGATAGATATGTGCTATTAAAATGCGCGCATGAATTAACGTGTTATGCGATACGGCCGGCACGTTTACGTCATACATGCCTTAGGAAATACACTTTATAACAGCATCACATGTGAAGGTTATGACACTCCTTGCCGACCGTATTGCATCACCCGTATACATATCCACATGCACTATCGCGAATTGTAAATAAGCGCATGTGTTCAGGACAAAATTTATCATTTTATGGTTAGTATGATTCTGTTTTTCGATTAAACCACTCGATATGTAGTCAACATATTTTACAAAGTATATTATATAAGTATATTTGTTATACCGGGGTCTCCTTTAGGGGCTTGAGAACTTGTTTTTTATGGTAAATTTATTTTTTGGAAATACATTTTTGGAACCCAATTTATGGGAACTGATTTTTCAGACTGAGTTTTCGACCAAATTAGGATGTAGAGCTTAAAAGAATACAATTTTCATATGGAGCAAACATTTTTAGAAAGTGTTTGGGCAAATTAGAGGTTGTAGAACCGCAATCGGTTGTAACATAGGTCAGGCGCATAGTCAGCCCAGCCATTTGGATGATACACATTCTGGTAGCTCAAAAAATGTCCCCTGATCATAGGCACAATTGTCCATTGCAATTTACAGGGCGTATATCTTTTCCTTCCTGATTTTTTTTTGTTCTCTCACAAGTAATTTTTGAGTGCCCCCTCTGCTACCCCACTAGGCCCATAGGGTTATGCTACTGAATCAGAACTGGAGAGATTGTGATCAGATATCCTACATCATTTAAGGCCAGTGCTTAACTCTATTTTAATTAGGTACTCGGGGCGAGTATATCATTCTATATTCATCATAATAATTAGCCATCAGTATACCTTAAGAAAGGTCGTAGACCTCCGGGGGGTTAATATAATTTTGGTGATTATACCACCAATTAAATCTCAATATTGGTATACACAATACGCATGTGGAAATTATTCCCAAGATCGGAGCTGAAATACAGGACGGTTTAGCTAAGTTGACACCAACAGTTTTTGGCATTTGAATAGCGTAAGCCTACTTAAATTTGTGTTTTTTTTGTTACTTTGATGAAGGTCTCTCAAGTTACGGGGGTATCAATCACTGTATCAAAAATTTTGTTCAATTCACTTGTTGATTTCAAATTGACCCAAATAGATTTGTGTACCATGGTAACTGGACCACAACAAAATACATGTGGTAAGGTAATGAACACGCACCACCAGTCCTTTATTATGGCCCTGGTATGAATCTCCTTGACTTTACTATTCAACTCCGGTGAAGTTTACTAATGTGTGTAAATTTCACTGTTCACTTCCGTACAAATGTCAATCTTTAGCATAGCTAGAACTGGAATCAGCAACCTGGACTCATGATGGGAAGACTTTTTTTGTGCAGGCTATAATAAAATATGGAAACTGAAAACTGTTTTTATTAATGAGGTGGGGTTGGATGTTATAATTAGGGGTTATTGGGTTTTGGTAGTAATAAGAGAGCGTGCGCAGTAGGCATACACGCAGTGGGGAGTAGGATGGTGGTAGTTGTGTGGTTAGGGATAGGTTGGGAAGATCGCATTGAGGTTTGCGAGGAGACAATTGGAGAAAAATGGGACGGTGAAGGTGGTGTAATGGGGAGGGACCGCATGGGGTGGGGAAGGTGAATGGTGGGTTTGATAGGGGATTTTTTAGATGGCGTTGGGGAAGGTAGGGAGTTTTGTTGGGGGACGGCGGGGTACTGAGTGTTGGTTATGTTGTGGATAGTGAAGAGGGAAATTGCAATTTGGGATACCGGGTAGCATGTTGGATCTTGAGGAGGAGAGATGGGTGGACGGGGTGAGTCAGTGTATTAAAGGAAATGGTGTGGGTGTAGCCGGCATTACAGTGGGTATTTGGAAGAATGGCGTTTAGGTGGGGGGGGTGGGCGAAGAGGGGGAAAGAGAGAAGGGGGGAAATTTTTTGGGGTAAAGGCAGCAGGGCTAGGTGGGGGTGTGGAGTTTTCGGGGGGGTGGAGGTAAGTTAAGATGAAGACGAGTACGGCATTACGCTAGTATGGATGCAATGGGGTGTTTCGTTGGTCTAGGTGGGAGGTAATAAAGACAATAGTGGGATTGTTTGTACTTTGCGGTTGAGATGGTTGAAGGATGGTTTATGTTTTTAAGGGAGGGTGAGGATGTTAAGTGGGGGTCGGGAGGCGGGAGGTGGGGGTTTTGAGTGATCGCTGTGTTGGATTGTAGGGGTGTGGGTGTAGTTTACACGTAATGGAGGGTAGGTAGGTCGAGAATGTTGGTTGGATAAGGGTGGAGGGAAAGATTTAAGAGGGGGATTGGGGGGGGTTGGAGGATAAAGGTTATGTGGCAAATGTTGTCGGGAGAATAGCATAAAAAAAGGAGGGGTGAGCTGAAGGGTTTTTGTGGTGGGGCGCTAAATTGTTTGGGGGACAAGATGGCGGATGGAGGGGCAGTGTTGGTGGAAATGACGAGCTAGGGATCTTTTAAAGTTTGGCACCTCCCTATTCCCCCTTTTTATTTGTCCCACATTCTGTGATTCCCACATTCCTAACCGGCTGACATATTTGAGCTCATGGTGACAGAACCATATTTGACCATTCGTGTTGGTTATTTACAGAATAGACTGGGGATAAGATCATGATCAATATAAAGTTTGTGAGAGCAGGGAAATGCTGCAATGCTGCATCAGCAAATATGGGCCTATTTTCATTGTTTTATCAAAAGTTCAAAACTACAAAGCATGGACAATTATTTTGCCATACTTTGTCCCAATTGCAACAACTCCCCCCCTCCCATCAGATTGATCCAAGTCATTTTTGTCAGCAGCTTTGGCCAAGTCCCCCCAAAGTGATTGACAAGGTAGGGGAAGAATATTGATAAGAAAACCCTGCTTTCCAAAGAGAATTAGATTTGCCCAATTCTGATCTTAGTGTGATCAAGGGAGGATTTCAATGTATTGTTCATTCAAGTGTAGCTACTATACTTTTCGGAAGTGTAGGTAGATTCATTACTGTGGGTCTATGACATTTTGTCTAATTGAGATAGTAGGTACTTGATACATTTGTTTGTCATGACTTTTTTCTGCAGTAAAAACGCAGAGAACCAAGTACAGCCCAGAGTCTGTACTCTGTACCCAAACAGGATATAAGGTGGAGATGATGGGGTTATCTCATTTACCGGTATCTTAGGAACAATAGACTGGTCAAAAGAACATGGGGCCTCTATGACAGGGCCTATGTTAAGATAATACCGGGATTTATGTTACGACTCCCTTAATTTCACATTGCCTGAACATAATCATTCTGGGTTATTCTCCTTTTATAATTAGTGTTTATTTTACTCTATCTTGTCCATTCATGAAAATCACCAACTAAAAACTCTTTGTGGGGGGCATTTTTTTTTTAATTTTTAAAGTGAAATAGACGGAAGTGAGTTGATGAGATTCTTATTTTGTTTTTTGGTTTGTAATCAAATCTCACAATATGTAACATGCATTAATGACGACCGTAACCAACAATGAAATCCTTTCAGTTTCAGAAATGACAGGCTTATGCTGGCACTTCAGTACGAGAATTACCATAACACATGCAGTGTTGTAGCAATAACGTGTACAGATATAACGATAGGTCCAATTTTTAATTATGATTACTATTCCATGCATTTATGACAAGGTGTACGAGAGAAGGTTGCTATAATATGTGCAAAGGAAACACTAATACCGTCTATATGATAAACTGGCTGCAAAAAGAGTGATAGAGGCCTATTTGTACTGCTAATGACTCTTAACCTTCCCTACATTGGACCGATGAATGTATTGGACAAATCTATTTTATCACAAATTGTCATAAATTTTAACAAACCCCACAAATTGGGCCAGACCATTTTTTAATCACCATAAAAATGTAATCTCATTCTCGAAGTGTATGAGTGGGTATTTATAAATCCAGGTCTAAAATTAGACTCCCTTGGAATACCAGCCTTTTTTTTTTATTTTGAAAAGATACCTGAAAGTGATTGATAGTGTGAACTTGATCCTTTCTTTCAGCCTTGTCGAGTTCTGGCAGAAGAAGTACTTAGCTTTTAAAACCATGATCAAAGTCCAAATTTGGCATCTGGGTTGGTTTGAAATTCCTCCTATTAATGTCCACACCTAGCATATTGTAATTAAATCCAATATTTTAATCATTCTATATGATTGGCTAATTTCCCATGATTCCTAATGTCAGTTCTTATGTACAACTCAACATGTCTACACTCTGAGACCGTGAAAGGAAACCTGGTCGCACATTGAAAGTGGAAACACAGGCTAAGGTGCACATTGGTTTTGTTCAAAACCAAATAGCTATATGCCATGAAAGGCTGGCTTTTTCATGTTGTGTTATGTATCCTTGGTTCACAGTCCCATTCTCTCATTTCTGTCAATGTGTTTTGACCACCCAGGCATAGTCTGATAGACACACATTTTGTTTACACTTCCGTATGTCCAATAAAGACAATAACCCCACATATTTGTTTATGTATTAAATCACAGGATCATGAATTACACACTCATTCAAGGAAAATACAGGACTGCGCTTTTTTAAACAAAATTTGTAATTAAAAATAGCGTCTTGTAAGTTGGGTATACTAAGCAATAATTTGCACCCATCTTAAAATAAGACCTAACAATATTTCTTCTCAGCAAAGCTCAGTTTTAGAAATACGACCAAAATTGTTTACCAGGATCATCCTTTTTACAATTTTAAGAATTAGGATTGAGCTGGAATCTAATCATTTTTATGGATTGCAAGCCAATTGCTCATTTCCATACATGCGAGGTCTGTTTTTATTTAATTCTATAGAATTGCATTGTAAAAATACATTTTTATTTTTGGCAGACTAGTTTTTACAAATCTGGGATATATTTGCATGAAATCTTGTAATACGCTTTGGTTTTTTTTACTTAAATGTCTCAGAAATCCACTTCCCCATTCTGAACGAATTATGATCACTAATTTCAAAATTTGTACATTCCAATTAAGTAATTTAATTCGAAACACTTGGTGCAATTTATTTTTTTTCCCCGAATCATGAAGTAGTGTAAAAAGAGTAGAAGTGTGAATATATATCACAGCGTGGTGTGCAGCCTCGCCTTTTTTATCTGTGTTCATCAAAATGACACACAAAAAAATCAATTTTATAGACAGCTTGAGCTTCATTGTAAATTTTATCACTTTGGCGATCAATAGTTTTCGATAACTGAATACATTCTCGTCACACAAATGGCCGTGTGTATGTGTGTGGAGTTTCATCTACGAATAATTTTAGTACCTACCACAATCTATAAATCGGTCACCAATTAGCTGAACCCTCAATATTAAACTTTGAGCATCTGACCTAATGTAGTTAAGGCGTTTATGAGGCTACACCGGCTGCAACATAGTATGAGCCTGTTGATGCGTATATTTTACAAGGCTCTCCTGAATATCTTATTCTGCACTATTGGCAAATAACCATAAAACAACTTTTGCTATGAAAGTCCCAAACATTATTGGCTGATCAAGCACCATTTGCAGTCATATGCATAAAGGTTATACAAATAACTATGTGATGCATAATTAAGCAACTCCCAAAGACTGGATGTGGTAGCATGTAATCACAGAATTACAGACAAAATAATCGCATTTATTCAAATATGTAAATGAGCTTATTAATAATACAGAACCACACCTTATTAGCTCTTGGGTTATGGTGGTAAAGGTGATTAATCATATGTAATTAAAAATAGCAATAGCTCATTAATATCCTCTAACTTGAAATAAAAGTATACAGCACCGCAACAGACCACAAACCTCACTATACTCTATAACATCCTATTCAATGGCAATTCAGTTTTAATATGGTAAAGTGGTTCGGATTGAGAGAAGTGGTTTTTAGTATTTAACGACCATCTAGACATCGTGTCGTGTTAGTGTCATGAAGGTACTTTTATTTCAATTTGCACTTTATTATCATATA
The DNA here is from genome assembly GCA_023653785.1 of Ophioderma brevispina. Classification (NCBI taxonomy): domain Eukaryota; kingdom Metazoa; phylum Echinodermata; class Ophiuroidea; order Amphilepidida; family Ophiodermatidae; genus Ophioderma; species Ophioderma brevispina. The sequence goes on along the minus strand of JAMKCH010038925.1, from coordinate 825 downwards.
CGCGTTAGAGAAGAAAAGCCCAGTTTTAGAGCGAGGAAAGCAGAGTCCCCGGAGACCACCGCCGAGACCCGATAACTACGGAAACCAACGGCACATGAATTGCAGCCCCGACTGAGGGTCATGGTCATTTTGATCACATCCGCAATTCTCTATCAAACTTGAGATGCCTAAAATTGTTAATGAAGTCCCAACTTTAGGCTGCGGTTTTTTGAGATTTTGAAGAAATCACGTGAAAAGCTTTGGTCCCATCCCACCCCATCGATTCTTCCTTTATAACATGTTCATCAGAGGGTGTATTGAGTCAATCCCACAATGCACCCGTTTTGGGAAATTTCACTTCCTGGGTCATTTTGATCACATAAAATCCTATTCCTTAACACATAAACGCTGACTTATTGTTAATTTAGCCCACAAAGCTTTAGTACTTTAGGGAATTTTTTGCAGGTTATGAATGCTTGTGGTTCTTAAACTTTTGGAACACTTTTTATCCCTAAGTACTGACATGTGTATTAGTACGTAATGGTATAGGCACATTGTAGCATCATATATGGGATTGATTAAAACCACCCTCTGTGGTTCATGAGTGCTTATGTCATCTTATTCACAACATGTTTCATTCCCTAAATGGCTTCAGTATGTTTCTTTTTCATTCATGGACCTGAAATCAAATAGCCTTACCTGGAATGGATGAGGAGAGAACAATATGGTTTGTTTACATATGCTCCCCCTGAGATACTATTTGAAGACGTGTAACTTAAAAAGGGGATGGATATTGGCTAGTTAGTCTTCTAGGCTATTAATGCCAGAAACTCCAAGGCGCCATTT
>JAMKCH010038924.1:0-14068 GCA_023653785.1 Ophioderma brevispina | reverse complement strand
AGGAACATAACGAAGGTGGAAACCAACCCCGGTGATTTGTTATAAGAAAATGGCTCAGCGGATGAGTGGTAACTGCTCTATCTGAGGAATTTGAAGCCATTACTACTGAGGTGTTGAGTGATATATTATTAGTTGGGTCATTTGAGGCAATTCCGTGACCGTAGAGAGCAGAGCATCATTTCTCAGTGGATTTGTCTTCTATGAAGGTTAATGAACAAATTTAGCTGGGTGCCCCTCGAGAAAGTGTGGGCGGAATCCAGGAGGGGGGAAATTCATAATACAGGGGTCAAACATGAAAAATGCTTGGATTGTTGTTTTTAAAAGGTAACCAAAGTGTTCTTCTTGTCACAAGGATTAAAAAAGGTATAGTTTGTACTACCTACAAGGTATGGTTACCGAGGTATAAGACAAAATTCGTCAAATTCATCACCAAAGGTTAAATCTTTAATATTGCACCGATTTCTTTAAAATGGTCTGAAATTGTTAACCTTTTCACAGGGATTGCAACAAAAGTAGTTGACAGTCTCATTTGTATTCGTTTATCAAGATAATTGAAGAACAAGGTCAACACCATTGACGTCTATTGATCTCCGAATTTAAAAATATGTTAGACGGTGCAAAATGTTTTTTGTTGCAGTCTCTGAGGAAAGATGACCAATTTGAGCACATTTTCGAAGAAATCGGAGCAATATTTAATATTTAACATTTCGTGATGACCTTTGACATTTTGACGATTTTTTGTGTTATATCTCCATAACCACAAGTTGTAAGTAGTACAAACTATCACGTTTTTAGCTCTCGCATCAAAACGGATTGAAATATCGGCGCGAAACTTTACAGATGGTGTTTTTGAGTCAAGACCGATCTATTAAGAAGAAAACTTCATATCCTTAAATCGGGCCATCCCCCTTTAAAATAACATTATAATCTGAATCTACAACCCCCCCCCCCCCAAATGGAGATGTATCATTCATGATTCTAACCTTTTTAGATTTTTAGATTTAAAATTATAATTCGGTAGCGGCCATTTTGGATTATGGCGGCTCTAGGGGGGGGGGCACCTTTCTTGGCGCCCATCAGAAATAAAAAAAAGTATGATAATAGCAACATCTGTGTTAAATTTGGTGCTTTTGGAAGAAACTGAACCAAACCTATTATGCCCTATCAGTCCTAACTACCGGGTGTTTTGCCAACTTGCCGTGCGTTTTACAACTCGCCTTGGTTTTTACATTATCATGCTTTGAGGTGTCCGATACGCGATAATAACGGATCCTACGCATGACAATGATTTGCGCCCAATATCGCTATGAGTTTTAAAATATTGGGCTCCACTGCGTCTCGCCCAATATTTTTGCAACTCATAGCTCGACCAATAAATTTGGGCTGAATCAATCCAATTTCATTAAAAAACTCGCAGTGGTTTTTATAAACTCGACGATCCGATGTCCGATCTTGCGTGCCACAAGACAACAGCAAATAAACTTCCCTGGTATATTGCGCGTGACGTATCCCCCTGGTATATTGTGCGTGACGTATGTGTACATCTGGCGGTTCATGTGTATTTTTTGCACGTGTACGCAGTTTGCCTTTTACAAAAGTAGAGGTTTCTGCCTCTGTACACTGTGCCTAGGGTTGGCATGCTTGAATGCCTCATGAATATCCTTGCATAAATGATACATGTGACATGTTAATTTTTTTTTTCTTGAAATTATTTCGAGATAATAAAATTATCCCAGGTAATATATTTCCAACATGTTACTTCCGGAGCTAAGTAGAGTATCGATGAAATGAGGATTGTTTAAATCCTCGTCTACCGAAGGGGGGTGGGGTGTTTTCTGTTTTTTTTTCTATAACCTCCCCCCGCCCACACACACTCACCCTTGGTGCCAAATGTATTTAATGTATTTGTCAATTGAAATTGACGCTCCTTTTCATCAAACAACATTTAACGGGTATACAGCGTGATCCCAAGTGATGGATAGTGGGTGGAACAACCCCCAGGGGGAGAAGTACCACTGCCTATGACGACAACCGAAATATCAACAGACACTGATCATTGCATGCAAATGAGTACCAACATGCCTAGAATTACTTCAGAATGAGGTCATAAAGTTCGCATGTCAGCAAACTGGCAATCCAGAGTAACAAACACAGTGTAAATTGGTAAAAATTATTTTTTTTTTCGGCCGAAAAAGTTAGGAATAACCGATTTTTACGTGGTGTTTGGCTCTAGATACTTGATGGGAAAGACTATAGTTGATATACCCATAGCGTTTTAGTACTTTAATGATTATTTGGGTCAGATCAATTGTCGAAATAATTAATTTTCTCCAGATTTCATACTTTCCTCACACAGCTATGACGTCATGGTGACGTCATAAGGTGATGTTGTACTTATTTTGATACAACTGAACTAAGAACATCTAAGCTACAGTATAAAATGTATATGTTTTTGAAGTTCGATAGTTTTGTTGCAAAACAAGGCTCAGGTAAAGGAGGACTGACTCAGAGATTTCCTTCCCTATGAATGGCTCCCTCTATTTTCCTAAGAAATTTGGTATACATAATGTGTGTCCCCCACACTAATCACGATGTGAAATAGCTAAGCTCAAATCGAGTCCTTTCCACAGCACCGTCCCTTATGTCAGGAAAAAAAAAACCATTGTAAACAGTTGACCCTCTCAAATCAAACCCTCATTTAGCAAAATAGGGGCATGACAACCTCATAATGTAGCACAATTCATGTTGAATGTCCCAGGCACAAAAATAATCCTTTATTTTAATTGACCAAGAGAGGCTTTTGTAGTTTTAATGATGCAGAGGAGAAATCTTTTTTTGTTATTTCTTCCTGCCTTCAAATTTAGTGACCCAAATTACACATAATGAGGTTTCTTTTTTGCATTGGGACCCTACTTTTTTAACTTTGATTTTTGCATAGGAACCTTGAAATTACCTACGAGGTTTTTCCTGCCATCGACGATAAATAAAATCACTATTAAATATAGTTTTAAAGCCATACTTGTCACTAGTAATTTAAAAAAATTTACTAATAAAATATTCTTGGGTGGCCAACCCCCCCCCCCCCCCCACACACACACACCTTACCCTTCGACTTTGTCGGCAAACCCTGACCCGGTGCAGGTGCGACCTTCAGCAGTTTTTTTACAAGCTTTTGGCATTTTTTGCGTCACCGGAGCTAAGTTCAGTAGGGGGTTTGTCTTACCGACCCCCCCCCCCCCTTTTGTAAGACAGGGTTCAGCTGAGATTACTTCTTTGTATCAAATCTGAATTTCTTATTGCCTTTAGGAGCAAAATACGAAATTCAGCCTATGTTTATATTGAAATATAAGCATAAACAATCACGTTTGGGTTTTTCACTTTTAAGCATTTCTATACCAAAATACAAGGTAATAATTCTTTCCAAGTGTTTCTAATAATGCTTACGAAATCAGAACAAATCAACAACCTTGCATCCATGCAAGTGTCCTATTTGCTGATTTCGTAAAGAGTCGACACTCGACAGAATTCTTACCTGTTATTTTGGTATGAAATGTTCTTAAAGTTAAACCAAACGTGATTGTTTTATGCTATAAAATATTAAGCCTAAACAATCACGTTTGGTTTTGCACTTGTAGAGACATTTCTATAACCAAAATACAAGGTAAGATTCTATTGAGTGTCTACTTTACGAAATCAGAACATAGGACACCTTGCATGGATGCAAGCTCTCGTTGCACCTTTAAGTTAACCCTCGTCTGATCAGGGGAGGGGGTTACCCCCTAACGGACGATTCCCTGTCGCACCAAAACGCAAACGAATATGAACTAAGGCTTTTATGTAATTGTAAGGTCATCCTTTACGGTCATTGTTGCGAACGAAAAAAAAAATGGAGGTACCACCTTCATGGAGGTCAGGGTGTGCCGTCAAAGTTGGAAAGGGGGTGGGGTGGTTGCCACCATCCTATACTTTACTGTGTAAAATGCCCAAAATGGTATACGTATGATGCTAATGTAAACAAATACTGACAATATTTGTATTTTTTTCTTATTTTTAGAGTACTAACATGTGTATGCTTACTTTGGCACCCATCATTGACAAATAAATACCAATTGTGCTTGCTTGAATGGCAAAAACCTTGATTTTGGCGATTTGCTTCCAAATTTGCGTAAAAATAAGCTCTGTTATGACGTCGCTATGACGTCACATTGTTAAAACATGTCATGTTTGTACTTGATTTGAAGAAAGGACATTATGTAGCAACACACTGATTCGCTTAATTACGAAAAACAGGTGGTAGTACCCCCCCCCCCCGGTCGTGAATGTGGTAGAAAACCCCTTCGTTGGACGAGGGTTAAACAGAGCAAATTAAAATAACCAATCTGATGGGTCGATAACACAAATAGGGTCTATTGTCTTATTTCAGTTGAGTGATTCAAGATGAATAATAGACCAATACTATGAATTGCCAACGTCGGCCGTAAAATGAAATGATGGCGCTATATACCTCCATAATTTCCATCAGATCCCCAAAGCGTTAGCTGGCACTGCAATATACCATAGCCATATTCTGCGTGGATACGAATTAATTTTACTCAGTCTCAGAAAAAAAAAAAAAAACATGGTGCAGCTGTACATTATAACACCGAGTCTCGGTTTCATTATCGACTTGACCTCTAAGCTTTGGCCAATCATGACCAGGGATGCCCATGTGTGTTCATACGATCGCATCTTTTTGGACTTATGCTTTTTCTAGCCTCAGCTCAGTGAGTTTTAGTGAGTTTTGGGTCCTTTGGTCGTGATAGGGTTAACAGCGATGTTCTACCTTTTATGAAACAGTCTATAAACACTTTCTATTTTGATCCAAACTCGCGTTTCGTGGTGAATAGACTATTGTACGACGATATGAAGTGAATACAAACATGTATTCTATTATCAGGTAGATACATCGTCCTGGGAGGGGGTTTGTAATATCTTTACCAGTTCTATCTAATTACATACCAATTTGCCTGATGTGATACACTATGACGCCATGATAACGTCCTAAGTAAGCGACCTCAAAATGGCAAAAATGACTTTGGGGAAAAGTCGGTATTTATTCATTTAACAGTAACTTGTTTTACTAAATGTGCTTTAGACATCTACACTGTTGCTCATAAAGTTGGAATAAAATACATTTATCCACTTTTTTATGAATGATAATGTGAGGTGCTTATTATATCTAGGGTGTATATCGCCACACTACTTAATTGATCAGTCTCTTCCGAACATATCACCATCAACTTAGTCCACATTTAACCCTTTACGAACTGTGTCCTTAGCCTGAAAGGAAAAGGGGGTATTTGGAGAGCAGATTGAAGGATTTTGTTACAATTTGTTCACATCAGTTAGTTTTACAGATAACACATTTTTGGATGATTTCCTGCATCGAAATGTTCAATAGTACTGTTTTAAATGTCAATCAGTCTCCGGTATTGAGTATAGCCACCATGGCATGAATCAGTGCGTCAAGACGTCAATACCGTCCACAAGGTTTTTTTTATGATGTCAATGGGCAGAGCGTCCGTCTCATTGGTCAAAGCCTGAGCTAACTCCTGTAGAGTTTGAGGTAGATCATTGTCCCTGTCATTGATGGCTCGGCCTAAGGCATCCCAGGCATGCTCAATAGGGCTCATATCAGGGGAGCAAGCAGGCCATCCATCCCCTCTGCCTCAAGAAATTGCCTATCTACAGCGGCCTTGTGCGGCGTGGCATTGTCGTCTTGCAGCCGAAAATTGTTTGCATAAGCCCTTCTTGCATGTGCCAGGCAGTGGTTTTCCAGAATGTCCAGATACACGACGGCATTCATGTTTCCATCTGGCACCACCAGTGACGTTTTTTCCTCCATAATGAATACCAGCTCATGCCATCACTGAGCCGCCACTTTCTTGAATCGATTCCTGAATACAGTCATCTCGAAAGTTCTCACCACGTAATCGAGGAACCCTTTGTCTTCCATCTCGATGGTCAAGGATATGATGTAGCGGCTCTCTTCCATAAAGACAGCATATCGCCAGTGTCTGAGCTGTAATCTTCTGCGCTCCCTAGCCCAGCGAAGTCGAGCAACTCTGTAGTGAACGGTTAGGCGTGAACATTTGGTCATTCTTCTTGCTCAGTAATCATATTCAAGCAATTTTCGATTTACAGTTTGGCAGAAAACGTTGATTCCATAGTGTCTTCTCCACAAAAGACGATGACGGCTCAATGACATCTTCTGGGCTGTACAGCACAGATTAAGCAGTCAGCGACAATCTCATCTGGGAGTCAATCGTGATCGTCCTGGAGATTTTCGTGGCCTCAAATGACCCACCTCTCGATGATGTCTGAGAGAGTACTTTGCGACATCCCGAGGAAATAAGCGGATTTGGCTTGTTTGTACATACATACATACATACATACATACATACATACATACATACATACATACATACATACATACATACATACACATACATACATACATACACACACACACACGTACATACATACATCTATAGTGATTTTTCTATATAAGAGAGGACTCTATATCTCTAATATATAGCTTTATTCCGTTACAGAACTATTTTAAGCTAGAAATTTCTCTATATAGCCTAACTGTCTTAAATACTATAAATTTCTCTATATAACTGTCTTAACCCTCGTCTACCTGAGCCATTTTTGGTAACAAAACTCCCGAAGTTGGGGGTGGTTACCACTCCCCCCGTGATTTTCGTTACTGAACACTCGATTCCTGTAAATTTGGTACCAAAGGATAGTTTAGAGTTTCTTCTTTCCATTGGTACCAAAATAAGTACCAACATCCCCATTATGACGTCATATGTTCAGGAAAGTACGAAAATACTGAATATAGGGCGAAAAATTGATATTTCGCAATTTTAGCGACTCAAACACCTTATTATAGCTCTACAATGCTGTCATTATATAAAACTTCCCATCAATTAGAGTCAAAAACCGCATGAAAATCTGATTTTCTGAATCTTTTTGGCAACAATTTGAATTTTTCACTGTGTGTGTCTATGGAAATTGTCAGTTTTGCTGACATGCGAATTTTATGACGTCATTGTGACGTAATGCTAGGCATGTTGGTACTCATTTTGGTATCAATGGACAGAGGAGGGCCATAGCTATCTATTGGTACCAAAATCAAGTGTCTGTGGTGTTCCTGTGTTGTGTTAGGCGTGTTAGTACTTCTCTTCCGAAGGGAGGGTACCACCCCCCTATCCATCACTTTGGGATCACTCTGTATCTTACCCATACCCCGGTGGATGTTTGTTTTTGGATGAAAAGGAGCGCAACATGTCAATTGACAATTACGTTAAATAATTTGGCCCCTCATAAAAAGGGGTTTTAGCAAGCCGGGAAAAAACCTGAAGGGGGTAACCACCCGCACCCCCCCCCTTTCGGTAGACGATGGTTAAGCAGTTTCATTTGTTTCTGTCATATAATTAAAAGTAGATAATCCTAGCGATTCCGTTGTGCCTTTGTACATACCATTATATCTCAATGCGTACTGCGTTGTTAGGAAAGTAACACTCAACAAGACCAGACTTTCTGAACTGTTTATTTAATGGAAGGCGCCAAATATACTTTTATTAAACAAATTTAAACAAATTACAAACAAATGTTAGAAACACACACACATATTAATCTACTACAGACTATTTAGAAAATAACTGAAATGAAACCACTTAATCTAAATTAAATGTAATTTACAATTTAATAATAAACTAAGACAAAATATCTTCATCCCAGAAACCTCACAAAGTGTCTCTAGTACCTTTTTCAAGAAAATAACATAAATTCTTAAACATGAGAGAGTAGACAATTATTTACCTTGTTCGGGTATCTACCGTCTTGGAATTTATCTGGAATTATTCAGATTTTAGTTTACTGTTTTATTGGAAAATTAAATCTTTAAGATTTCATTTTATTGTTTTAGATTTCATGTTGTTCCCGGTTCTAAACATCCGAAAAGTTGAGATATTTTGTTATGCAGCTACATATCGAAATTGAACACATATAATCTACTCTTTTAGGATAAAGAAAGACTACGGAACTTTCTTCAGACCAAGTTCTAACCACCGGGATCTTGCAGATTTTTTTTATTTTTGTAAATGATTTTTTTTTAATTCACTACCATGCATTCCAAAAGTTAGAACATTACTCATGTTTTTAAAGAGCCCATTCAAGAAAAGTCCAGATGAGAGTGATTGATCAGCATGGTGCAGTTTGCTTACCAGTCTCAATGACTTTTAACGAATGGGTAAACGGGAGTGTCCGTTTTAGTGGACATGGTGGACATGCACTCGTCAAGAACGCCCAAAAGTGTGAGCATGAGAATATCTAAAAATACGCACGTCTGAACTGCCTAAGATGGATTACAGAGATTGATTTTTTCGTGCGCATGCACTCGTCCAAGAATTTTTAAGAATGCCTGCGTAGCATGTCTGAACTGCACACGATTGCATTTTGATTTCATTATTGTTATCTTATGAACTGTAAGTTCAATTAACATATTATTAAGATGCTTATTGAAATGACAATGCGGTATTGTTTTAGAAACAGTTATTTTTGTTACAGATATCCGTCGTTTTTTAATATTTTTCTACTAAAATTATTATGATACAATCTTTGATGAATTAAAACCAAGCCACTCAAAGCAAATCTTACAAAGATCATATCTTCCGTAATGATACTATTCAAACATGACAAAGAAGTATGACCAAATTTTTCTAGCCTATAATCGTAATCTAACAAGGTTAATATAACATTAAACATTAAAATTAAGGAATCACTCACACCTACCTTGGCGGAAAGGGGGTGGAAAGGCGTCACTCAACTTTTTCGAGGTGATTTTTTTTTTCTGCATTGTTGTTCATTGCCGCATCGTCTAACATGGTGCAAAGAGAGATTTCCACGACAGCCACATGTATTTCATATGTAGTGATTTCATATAAATTAAATAATCAATAGATTTCCTGCATTGCATTAGCCATAGAAAGGTCTAATGTGAAAACCAAGGGATATTTTTATGGAAAACTTAATACCAGTTCCAAAAATATAAGGATTTCATATTTTTAGGACTAATTCTTGCGAAACTCTGGCTACACTGACCTTTAACACCAATACTCAATACGCCACATTATTATAACTAGATCGGGTATATTTTTATTGTCCGGTGAGGACAATCAAATTACACAGCAGCCTATGGGGGGGAACTGAAATTCTACCGAAATACTCATCGAAATAAAGGCTGACTTAGAAGATTGTTGTTAAATTAATTTTGTCTACTAATTAAAATAATCACCTGAACCAAAGCTAGTCCTAAATGCTTAATTCCAACTTTTGAGACGAATCTATTTTTTGTTTTGGATGTAGTAAACATTCTGTATAGTACAATACATCGATTGTGTATAGCACAAATTCCGGCATTTTTACAAAGTTATTTTTTCTATACGAAAACAATTTCAACACAGTGATTAGTAATGTGGACAAGCATGTTGTATATGCAAAAGCACTATTTGTTAAAAATTTGACGAAACGCCATAACTTTAAGAAAATCTCTGATCAGCCGTGAACACGGAATGTTGAAATCAGTTTGCCAATTTTGTAGTCTTCCTTGTGAACCAGACAAGCACACGTCAACCTGAACCTCTGAGTGTCAATTAAGATTATATCTTTATAGGCTTTAGTAAATTCAGGAAATTGTTTTGAAATTCTGATGAAATTCAAAATCATTCGGTTTCCTTTTGAATTGTTCAAACATTACGGTTCCAAATCATATTATGACTGCTTCCATCGTGCTTCAAAAATGCTTTAATTATTTTTTACAATTGCATCTTGAGTGCCCCCAATTATAATTTTTATTTTGACTGTTTTTTTTACCTATTCTAAAAATTTGTACAATAATATACGCAAGCCTAGGTCGTTAAAAATGTGCATCACGATTTCACAACTTTATTACGTGCATAAAATCAATCGCAAAGTTCCACCTCACTAAGCGCTTTTCCATTACTTTCTAATATAATTAACAATAATCGTTTTAATGCAATCACAGCTGCGGTCCCAGTACCCGGAACTAATATTGGACCTCGTTTCTATTCCTGTCTATATCCCCACTCGTTGTTGGCCGCAGCTCTTGGGCTTTTCTAAAGTCATATATACCCTATTAACCTTTCCCACCCTTCCTTCAAGTTGTGCATAGATTTCTCGTTTGGATGGTGAGAATCATAACACATCATTAAGTTCGGGAGTCGGCATCCATGCAGAGTTTGAAGTCTTAGTAGCAGTCCATGACTAAAAAGAGAAATGCAAATAAACTGGCTACTGCTGTTGCTATTATCCAATAAATTGTAGGTGTTGTAAAAGTTGAACATGACGTTTCACAATTTCTTGATATTCTTGATATGTCGTCAACATCTTTAAAGTCAGTAAAGCTATTAACCACCGTTACAAGATCATGTTGATCGGGGATGTTTTCGTTGTCCACAGGGTCTTGTTTATCTGGGTTAGGTAATAACGATAGTCGAACATGGCAAGATAGTCTCTCCTCCGGAAAAATTGGGTTGAAGACTTCACATAGAAAACGGCACCATTGTCTTCAATTGTAGGTCGAAAACTCAATTCCGAGTACACCCGTCCGTCAGTGTGATGCCCTGTTCTTGATGGCGAGATTGTGTCTCGAGATCCTGTACGAATCCATTGTATTGACACCGAAGGATTGGAATCTCCAGTTGTACAGTTCAATGTAATCAGGTCATCGGCGTGTGCTACAGCAGCGTCTTCTGGCGAACACTCTATTGTTTTGGGGAAGTACATAATATCTATTGTCACCGAAGCACGTGATATTTCGATTGGCACAAGATCGGCTTCCCTGAGAATTTGGCAAACATAGACCCCACTATCGTGTTGCGTCGCTTCCATTATCGTTAGAAAATAAACAAATTTTCCACCATCAAATTGCCGAACTGCGAGGAAAATACGTTCGTCGATCTCCTTTCTTAGATCTTTTCCCCATGATAATCTCTCGGTATTACCCTGTAAAATTCTCGAAATTATCACCGTGTTGCTATCCCCTAAGTTGCTGAATTCGCAATGAAGGGATAAAATACCATTTTCTACCACGTGTTGAACAGGAGAGGTAGCGTCAACATTTGGTTGAATAGACGAACATGGTGCAAATAAGGCAAATAAGCTGATTGAAGCAATACAAAGTTTTGTAGTCAGAGAACATACCACGAATCCGAAACACTGCTCCATTTTTTGCGTAATACGTGCCTGTAACTACAGTACGACATAGAATGTTTCGCCGGTGATCCCGTTTCTCCTGCGATCTAATATAAGTGACCACTACTATCATTCGCACAATTCTTTGTGCCCTCAACATAAACAACTGGAACTTGATCATCGATCAGTTGCTAAATGGGCTGTTTGTTGTGACCCAAGTATCGCGTAGCATTCATAAAGGAAAGATTGTTTACGCTATCGCGTAAGACCCCACTTCGCCAACTAATGTTTCAAACAGTTTTGCGTGTGGCGGGTCAGGCCTCAAATATCAAATGACTAAAATGTCAGCAATACACGGCAAAGAGCAAAATAATCAACAGGTGCGAGTGATGATGATCGAAACAGCAGCGTCGCCTTTCTAATAACGCCTAAAGGGCACTCACAGATCAACTGGTCATTTGTCATTTATGAATTGTGTTTTTTTCGGCTCTAAAAAAAAAAAAAAAAAAAAAAAAAGAACGAGTGTGATAACATCATTAATTTTGCAATATAGCAATCACTCGAGCGCAAAGATGCTTTATCGTTGATAGCAACTGACCGAGCAGTGCCTTAAGCGATGATATATATATATATATATATATCATATATATATATATATATAATTAAACCTGAGTACAGATTTACTCATTGTAAAACTGTCAAAGTCAATGACTAGTGCTGCTATCAATGTATCCATGTGAACTGAAAGTACAGCTAAATAGCGTGGTCTCAGATATTCTTTACTCATGTTTAATTATAATTGTTTCTTCAATCATCGTGCATCAAACGCCGTTTTCCCATCTTCTGTTCTTGAGTTCTATATAATATATATATATATATATTATATATTATATATATATATCATATATATATATATATATATAGAGAGAGAGAGAAGAGAAAATGTAAACATTCCCCCAAACTGTTAAAACAATCCACTAATAATTAAGTACAATTTTACTTATTATTATGAGATCTATTTTTCTAGTAGTAAGTAGGAGAGTTGTAGTAGTAGTAGTATAGTAGTATGTAGTAGTATAGTAATAAATAAGTAAAGGAATTAAATATGAATTAAATAATCATCTTAAACATCATTTCATAATTTTCTACCTTGAAGTTTTGATACACTCTGACATATTTTTTTTTCATAAGGAATGACTAAATCATAGTCGGAGTAACGATAACACGGACGGGTTATCCTCTATTGCTTGACCTGTCCGCAACCAGTCCAATTAGAGGTAATAAATCTTATGTCAGTATTAATGATATATCATTAAAACCGAAGTTAGTCACCTTGTTAAAATGCTTTTCGACCCTGCCATTATTTCGGACTGGGGGGAGCATCAATCAAGCACAAAACCACTATTGGAAGAAGAACTGGAGAAGCATTTAAACATCTGCCTGTCATTGATGGTGAAATTGGAATTAAGCAGGGGATCCATAGATGAAATAGGTTGTAGGTAAACTAGCAGCTAAATTTTGCATGTTGTTGTGTATTTAATTTTAGCTAGCTAGCTGATTGTTTGTTTTAAAAGACTTCAGTTCTAAGACCACTACTGATGCCAAGATGAAAAGCAATTTTGAAATAAACGCCACCACTACATCACAAATCTTGTTTAGAGTCGGCCTGTGTATTTTTTTTATGTTTAATCAATAATGCTAAATATAAACAGCATTATTTTATGCATTTGAACATTATACTGTTATTTTTTAATACTTTTAACCGCATACCACTTTAAATTTTTGTTAAATGTAGATGTTGGCAAAAAAGTAGCAAAATGTTGAAACAACCATTGTCTCTTTGTAGTGTAAGAAACACGTTTGGAAATGTTATATGGTTCCATATTCTATAAACATTTTAAGATTCCCATTCACACTTGTGTAAAGTATGTATGGTAATTGTTATTTCCATTTGTTAAAAATAAATATACACGTATTATTAAAGTTTTAATTATAATAGCATTTCTGGGTGTTTATGTAATCCCCTATTTTTACAAAATCACAATATGAAAACGCTAGAAAAATGGGTTTATTTTTTTTTAAAAATATTGGAATTTTGTAACAATGCCTTTTGTCTGTTGGAATTTGAGTTTTGTATTTTTATTTAAATGTGTTATCATCAAGCTTTTTTGCCAACATTTTAAATTTTCCATTTATCTTTTTATTGCCAAAGATTTCCCCGTGCATCGTGTCCGGGGCAGCAACAATGAGCCCTGAAATTCTTCTACTTGAGGAAAAATGTCTAACAATAATTGAGAAGCTTTGCCCACTAGCAACTCACGCTGGAAGTCTTTTAGAGTTGGTCTGTTTTATTATTGCCCTTACATTTTGGCTCTTGAATCTTTGTTTCAGAAACTCATCTTAACTTGTCCATCATCTCTATCCTTGGCGGCGTGCCTCCCCTTTCTAATATATCTATAGCTTCATTTAACTCACCGTCTACCTCTACCTTACTCGATGGCATTGACCTCACGTTTCAGTGTTGTGACGCAAGAATCACGACCAACTACCACTACGAATGGTTTGCCTTTGGTTTTCTTTAGTTTTCTTGCTGAGTTGGGTAGTAGTTGGTCACAATCATGAAGTGAAGAATTTTCACAGGCAAGAATTTGGATCAGCATATTTTAAACTTAAAGGTGCATTTCGTGATCTTAGCACACTGATTTTTTCCAGAATTTCCAGTTGATTCTGAAGTTGCGTTTGTATGCTATTAGCGAATTATTGGATCGCACTGCCCGTGGCCACTCTGATGTAATTTTCTGTCGTT
>JAMKCH010038923.1:0-13916 GCA_023653785.1 Ophioderma brevispina | reverse complement strand
TTAGGGTATGCTTTTCACGTCAAAAAATACGTGTTTAGGGTGTGATATTTTGAATACTTGTATAAAAAATTACATTAAAATGATGGAAAATAGTGGGTTTTGTTCCCGATTTTCTCCTAATTTCCCATGCTAGATTCCCGAGTAATTTTAACCGTTTTTAGCCTTATTTTAGCTTATTTTCTCTATATCGTCATTGTCTCATACACATAGGGCCTATAGCCTTTATAATTAGAGTTTTATTTCATTTTTGCGTGTTAATCTACACTATGACTGATCGTTACAAGTATTCATGCATATAGGAACGGAATTAGGGTCTGTCTCTAATTTATGTAAATCAAAATAGGGTCATGAATATTCAGTCCGGGTTTTAGTTCAATGAAATGGCTGAATTCGCAGAAAAAACCTGTCAATTACGACATCCTACAAGACTCATTAATTCCAAAGAATTAAGGACAACTTTAAGAAGACTTGAAATTTTAATGTAATGGATTTAAATTTAAACTTATTAGGCCATAGATAATGCGCAAATTGGTGCTTTTACACATAAGAGTGAAATAAAATACACGAAAACTTCATTTTATAAACATACTCGTTTAGGGAAGCAAAATGATGTCAAATACTTGTTTAGGGTGTATTTTTAAACTGTTATGTAAATTACTTGTTTAGGGGAGTAAAATTAAACCAAAACACTTATTAAGGGTAGCAAATTCAAACCCAAAGTACTTGTTTAGGGTAGCAAAATCAACCAAAATACGTGCTTAGGGTGTTTTCCCTGCCAAGTGAAATACGCGCTTAGGGTACGTTTTGGGAGGCCATACACGATCATGATATCCACCTTGAAATACAAATGGCCCCCCCGGGAGTGTCACCCGCCTGGTTACATTCACTGGCTGTCTTGTCTGGTCTTGTGTATGTCCTCTATATGTTGTCAATTTGCACCCTGGTATAAATTTGGGTGTATTCTTATGATCACATGAATGGTTTAGTGGATAAAGCACTGGGCTCATGATTTGAAGGTTATAGATTTGATTCCCACTGCAGCCAGGGTGTTAACCGCTTGGCCCTCTCTTACTCTAATTATGGGGGAATGAGGAGGTTTTTAAGTAGTGTCACAATGGTGTGGAGCAACACCCACTTCACTATCAAAACTAGATGCAATCCAGAGACGTGCCATTTCCATCATTGGTATCCCCGAGAGTGAGCTCGCCACTCATCACATCCAACCACTTGGTCATCGCAGGGCAGTTGGAATTGTCACTCTTTCCACCACATGTTTTATGGACAAGCACCAGATCTCCTCAGCCAGCTGCTACCTGAGCTGCTTTCAGTTGATTCTCGCCTTAGGTGCTCAGTCAGGTCTCATGACCTTGCTGTGAAAGTCACAAGGTTCAACTTGGCCTCCCACAGAAGATCATTTCTCCCATTCTCTGTAGACTTATGGAATGCCCTTCCTGCTCATGTAGCATCAAACCAGGACTTGCAGAGTTTCAAAAGGGAAGTTAATAGCTATCTTGGTGCCAATCCGTGAGGGTTACTAATTAGATATGATTAGCTTTGCTTAAAGGTCCATGGTCCGATCGCTAATAGCCTCGTCCCCAGTGATCCCAGATTTTACTGGAAGTGGTCAAAATTTTGGTATCAGAAGAAAGCTATTTTTCTCCTTTACCCTGTGAAATCTTAGGGCTAAAATATGTCCCAGTTTGGTCGACCAATATTAATTTTACACAGTACTCTATGGGGATTACAAAATCACGTTTTTAGCTCTCACTTAAAAACAGGTTGAAATATCGGTGCAAAACTTGACAGATGTGATTTTAGGGTGAAGGCCATTCTATCAAGATGAACAATTTATAGACTTAAATCGGGTCATCCTCCTTCAAGGCACTCTACACACTGACTTAATACTGCCACAAGTCATAGGTTGAAATTTCAAGAAGAATGGAGGATATCTCCCTCCCCCAAAGTTTAAAAAAAATCTGCCTTTGACACAGAGTTCACTGAAGGACATAATTTGATGTGTTCTTATCACCTGGCTAAATCATACATTCCACTAGCAAGTTCAATCAGTTCTACTCAGGCAGAGTTAGTGTTGATAGGTTTGAGCACTTATCTGAAACTAAGTGAACTTATAAAACGCTCTGGAATCTGATATAAATTCACAAATTTATTATTTAAAGGGATTAGCAGCGATAAGTGGGAGAATCGAAAAATGTGGAAATGGATTTTTTAAAACTTATAAATCAGGGATAAATGTGTACAATTCCATATAACTGCTTTAATGTAGAAACAAACCACCAAATAGTGAAAAAATAAGTATTTGAGGAAATAGTCATACCATCTCCTGTAAATAGACATACAGTGACGGCATCTCAAAATCTACACTAAACAGCTGATTGTGGTTTACACCAGTACAGAATAAACAACGATCAATCATGTTTGTGCTTGAGGTCAAACTGTATCAATCATGGTGCACAATATTACGCTTAAAATCCGGGATATTCACAGGGAAAGGCCTTTTTTGATCACAAGTCGGAATTTTGATACGCACATATAGAAATTACAGAATAAGATAAAAAAAGTACTGCCTTGTCGGTAATACATGGATTTCAAGCCATCCACTTTCAGGTTATGTTCGCATCATGCATGCCAGAACAAAAATATGAATTTGGTGATTTTTCGATGTTTCAGCTTAGCAAATAGACGGAATCCCTTTAATTTTTTTATTGAAGTCCACATTTTGCACTAAAAGAGTTGCAATAAACTAGTGTGAAATGAAATCAGTGTGACAGGGGGATGGCCCAATGTAAGTTTATACAATTTTCATCTTGACTAGAATTGCTTCACCACAAAACACCCAAACTTAAAGTTCCGACGATAATTCAATCCCTTTTGATGTGGCGGGCTCGTTGAGATTTTTGGTTGTCCAGCAATTTGAGGAAGTGGCGTGGGATAGCGGTTAGCAAGCTTACTCTGGACCAAAGGGTCCTCAGATCGAATCTCAGTGGGACACTTGCTGGATGAATTCGGGAACTCCCATTTGGGATTTGATTTGTAAACAGATATTGATATTAAAACTGAATGCCACGTTCTCATGTCATTGAAATGGGCAAATGAAACCATGAAAGATTTGACTACCCATCCGGTTGTGTGTTTAGTGTAGTGTGTTTGAATGTTGAAATATGGAGCTGTTTAAGTGCTGCCTCCAAGTGCATTGTTTTTCGTCTTAGTAATGATTAAGTTGTAAGTCTCTAGCAAGTTGGCCTACAGGCCACGATTTGAGATTAAAATAAACCTTGATTATTATTGATTTAGAAATGTGATGTAGTGAGCCCCATAGTAGACGTACAGGGGCACCTTCCTAATCATCGGACAAAAAAACGTATTCCAATGAAAATTGTATAGGTGTTTTTTTTTTTGTATTCAGTATTTTTGTATGTAGTTATTCTAATATGGTGTTTTAAAGCTGTCCCTGTAGATGAGTGCCAAATCTCTGTCTTGGCATTTGGATCAGACCCCATCATATTAATGTTGCCGTGGGGAGGGGTTCGCCCCCAACCTTTGCTTATGAGGCGAACACTGATCCAAACTGCACACAAGGTTCCCCCGAGAATTATAATCAGTGTACTGGATGTATGCATATTGAGACGTCTGAACCATGCCAATGCCACTTACTGAATGCTAGATTATTATATTGTGAATATTATTAGTGGGGACACTCATTATGAACTCTATATTGCTTGTTAGTGGGTCAGGTATTTCAACCAAGTCACACAGGGATTAGGGTTGTAGGCACTGGGGAATTCTGGGGAGAAGGTTACGAGTTGCCAATGGAGCGTGCTTCTCAGGCTGTCAGGGTACGGTGTAGCAAACTGGGGTTCATCATATGTCGGCGGCCGCGTCACATAGTGAACGCTTTGGACATTTTGGACTTTTTTGAGAAATTTGGCATGATAGTTTATTTTGTTACGATTCTACCTATTCACCAATTTCAAAAATCAAAGTGGCTTAGTTAGTAAACTCATTAATTAACTAATTATGAGGATTTAACAAAAAAGTTAAATGGTCTCCAGGGCCCATAGCATCGTATTGATTTTGAGTTTGTGCCCACGTGCGTAGTGACATATTTTGTATTTGTGCGAATTAAATATCTGCTTCACGGGTAGATAGAATTGGTATTTTGTTTTGTTAACATAGTGACGAATTTGCGCAAATGCGTCACATAACGTTGTAGTTGCGTGTTGTATTTGTTATTTACACGTTGCAATTGCGATTTATTTTGTAGTTTTCGAATAGTGAAGTATATTTTATTTAAAAATTCTTTTCGCATCTACTAAATAAATTTGAGCTACATTAGTAAATATATTTGAAATTTAACTTATTCTCGGCGATTTTAACTGGGTTTAATTTGAAATATATGTGTTTTAAGTTAACAGTGTGGGGCAAAATCTTCAAAGCGCCCAAAAACCTTTGCAAATACGTTCAGTATGGGACGTGGGCGACGAGTATGTTTTCATGAATAAATGTTAATTTGTCCCGTGGGCCGGGCTTGCTTAAAGGAATTTCATATTTGCATTGAATGATCAATTTGTGCACCATTACTTTTTTATGTGTTTACCCAAATCCTTAAAAAAAAAACAAAAAAAAACAACAGCTTAAAACAATCAGTTTCCATGGAAACTTTTAATCCCCACATAGGGTATATGAGTCAATCCACCTACAAATGCACCAGTTTTGGGAAATTGAACCTTAATAGGGATGTGTTCCCACAAAATCCCTATTCTTAACACACATAAAAACTCATGACTTTTATTTTGCTCATTTTAGCCCACAACCGTTAGTAACTTAGGGAATTGGTAGCTTGATCATGAAATGTTGTGGTCTGTGAACTTGTGGAAATCACTTTGTGCTCAATAAATTCTCTCACACAGATAGTAGTATTGCTGAGTGAGGGGTATCCGGACACCCTTGTTAACGGGGATGAAAACCAGATTTTAAAACGTTGGTCACAACTAACTAACTAACTACTAACTATCATAGGGTAGTACAGTACAGTATAAAGAGAAGATTTCAGCTAAATTCTCACAATGCATTGTTACAATGGAGGTTTTTGTAAGAGCTACAGTTAAATGATGGCTTAAATGGACATCACTGATCACAATTTGAATTTGTATGAATCTTTCATCTCTAACGATGCGTATGACTACCTGCTAACAAAAACGGTCAAATGGAATGGAAGCAATGCATTGTGGGAAGCAGCTACTGGATCTTGCTTGTACAGTATAGGTACATTGCTTTGCATGCATTCTGGGATTGTTTCAAAAAAAACCCCTCTGGGTCCCCACAACCAATGTTGTAGAGGGGCCTATGTGATGATGCAGATGTTTGCATGCCTGGATGGAAGGAAATTCACTAATCCATTCTAACCGTACTAACAGACTAGTCAGTGACCTAATGTGCACGGATGATGAGGTCATGTACTGTATATTTTTGGACAGACAGGGTATAATGATATTAATGAACTAATTTGCATAAATTTTCCAGAAAATGGTGATTTTCATAGATTTTTTTTTTTTCCTCACACTGGCGAGGGCATTTGGCAAAAAAAAAAACAACATTGATTAACGTTTTATTTGTAATATAAACCTTTTTAATTTCCCTTTCATGCTATGTTTCCCTTCATGCACCCGTCACCTCTTTTTCCCTGTGTACCGGAAACTGCCTTTATATAGCCCATCATGCCTATTTCCCTTGTACCAGAAACCCACTTGTGTATCAGAAACTCTTAATGCCCCCTTTATGCAACATTTCTCATTACAGCCAACCTATTTGGTACTTTTGGCTGTGTACCAGGAAACATCGTGTAGTATTTTGTAGCAAATGGTTATTGTCATGATTTAATTGCCCTTTTATTATCATGAAGTCATATGTCTATTTCATATTCATGATATTGTCTTGATTTGATTTTTTTGCCTTAGCTGGTGTTTCATAGGAGCGTGTGAAGGCCATGGGTTACATGACATCCAATCAGAGAGCCACTCAAGTGGCAAATAAGTACAACTATAATAACCAGCACAACTGACCAATCAAGGAGAGAGAACAGAAGATGAAACATCAACGGAGATCACTTCAAGATTATATATTCAATGACCTCAAGGCTAGGAGACAAGATAACCTATTAGATGCAATGACCTCAAGGCTTGGAGACAAGGTATGAACGTATTAGATGCAATGACCTCACGGCTAGGAGACAAGAGAAGAACCTATTAGATGCATGACCTCAAGTTAGGAGACAAGGTAAGAACCTATTAGATACCATACTCAAGGCTAGGAGACCAGATAAGAACCTATTAGATGCACTGACCTCAAGGCTAGGATACAAAGTAAGAACCTATTAGATCAATGACCTCAAGGCTAGAGACAAGGTAAGAACCTATTAGATCCAATGACCTCAAGGCTAGGGGACAGATAAGAACGCTATTATATGCAATGACCTCAAGGCTAGAAGACAAGATAAGAACCTATTAGAGGCAATGCCGCCTCAAGGCTAGGATACAGAATAAGAACCTATTAGTGCAATGACCTCAAGGCTAGGGGACAAGGTTAAAACCTATTAATGCCATGACCACAAGACTAGTAGACCAGATAAGAACCTATTAGATGCAATGAACCTCAAGGCTAGGAGAAAAGGTAAGAACCTATTAGATGCAATGACCTCAAGGGTAGGAGACAAGATAAGAACGTATTAGATGCAATGACCTCAATGCTAGGAGACAAGGTAAGACCCTATTAGATGCAATGACCTCAAGCTAGGAGACACGTTAAGAACCTATTAGATGCAATTACCTCAAGACTATGAAAGACAAGGTAAGAACCTATTAGATGCAATGACCTCAAGGCTTGGAGACAAGGTATGAACGTATTAGATGCAATGACCTCAAGACTATAGACCAAGGTAAGAACCTCTTAGATGCAATGACCTCAAGGCTAGTAATACAAGGGTAAGAACCTATTCGATGCAATGACCTCAAGGCCAGGAGACAAGGTAAGAACATATTAGATGCAATGACCTCAATGCTAGGAGACAAGATAAGAACGTATTAGATGCAATGACCTCAAGGCCAGGAGACAAGTAAGAACGCTATTAGCTGCAATGACCTCAAGGCTAGGGGACAAGTAAGAAACTATTAGATGCAATGACCTCAAGCTAGGAGACAAGATAAGAACCTATTCGATGCAATGACCTCAAGGATAGGAGACAAGGTATCAAACGCATTTGATTGCATTACTCAAGGCTTGGAGACAAGGTATGAACGCATTAGATGCAATGACCGCAAGGCTAGGAGACAAGTTAAGAACCTATTAGATGCAATGACCTCAAGGCTAGGAGACAAGGTACGAACCTATTATATGCAATGACCTAGCTAGGAGACAAGATAAGAACGTATTAGATGCAATGACCTCAAGGCTCGGAGACAAGGTAAGACCTTTAGATGCCAATGACCTCCAAAGGCTAGGAGGACACGGTAAGAAGCCTATTAGATGCATGACCTCAAGGGGCTTAGGAGACAAGGTAAGAACCTATTAGATTGCAATGACCTCAGGCTAAGAGACAATGATAAGAACCTAGTAATGCACTGACCTCAAAGGCTTAGGAGAACGGTATGACCGCATTAGATGCACTGACCTCAAGGCGGCTAAGAGACAATGGTAAGAACCTATAGATTGCATGATGACCTCAAGGCTAGGAGAAAGGTAAGAACCTATAGATACAATGACCTCAAGGCTAGGGGACAAGGTTAAGAACCTAGTAGATGCCAATGACCTCAGGCTAGAGGGACAAGGTAAGAAGCACCATTTAGATGCCAATAACTCCATAGGCTAGGAGACAAGGTATGAACGTATTAGATGCAATGACCTCAAGGCTAGGGGACAAAGTTAAAAGAACTTATTAGATGCAATGACCTCAAGCCTAGGAGACAAGGTAAGAACATATTAGATGCAATGACCTCAAGGCTTGGAGACAAGGTATGAACGTATTAGATGCAATGACCTCAATGCTAGGAGACAAGGTAAGAACTTATTAGATGCAATGACCTCAAGGCTTGGAGACAAGGTATGAACGTATTAGATGCAATGACCTCAAGGGTAGGAGACAAGATAAAGTGAACCTATTTAGATGCCATGACCTCAAGGCTAGCGAAAAGATAAGAACCTATTAGATTTTGGCCCCCAAAAAACAAAAAAAAATAAAAAATTTTGTTTGGAAACCTCAAGGCTAGGAGACAAGGTAGGAACCTATTAGATGCAAGACCTCAAGGCTAGGAGACAAAGTGGTTAGAGAACCTATAATTAGATTGCCCCCCCAATGACCGCAAGGCTAGGAGACAAGTTAAGAACCTATTAGATGCAAGGACCTCAAGGGTAGGAGACAAGATAAGAACATATTAGATGCAATGACCTCAAGGGTAGGAGACAAGATAAGAACGTATTAGGATGCAATGACATCAAGGCTAGGCGGACAAGATAAGAACCTATTAGATGCAATGGACCTCAAAGCTAGGAGACAAGGTATGAACGTATTAGATGCAATGACCTCAAGGCTAGGAGAAAAGGTATGTAAGAACCTATTAGACGCAATGACCGCCAAGGCTAGGAGACAAGTTAAGAACCCTTTAGATGCAACATGACCTCAAGGCTAGGAGACAAGTAAGCACATATTAGATACAATGACCTCAAACTAGGAACAAGGTAAGAACCCATTAGATGCAATGACATCAAGGCTAGAAGAGAGATAAAGAACCTTACTAGATGCAATGACCCAGCAAGGGCTCGGCGACAAGATAAGACCCTCTTAGATGCAATCACCTCAAGGCTAGGAGACAAGATAAGAACGTATTAGATGCAATGACCTCAAGGCTAGGAGACAAGGTAAGAACTCTATTAGATGCAATCACTCAAGGCTAGGTAGACAAGATAAAGAAACCTATTAGATGCAATGACTCACGGGCTTGGAGGACAGGCAAGAAGAAAGAGACCTATTTAGAGTGCAATGACCTCAGGCTAGGAGACAGGTAAGAAGCCCCTATTAGATGCAATGACCTCAAGGCTAGCTAGGAGAGACAAGATAAGAACCTATTAGATGCACTGACCTCAAGGCTAGGAGCAAGGTTAAGAACGATTAGATGCAATGACCTCAAGGCTAGGGGACAAGGTAGGTAAGAACACTATTCGATGCAATGGACCTCAAGGCTAGGAGACAGTTAAGAACCCATTAGATACAATGACTCAAGACTAGGAGAAGGGTAAAAACCTATTAGATGCAATGACCTCAAGCCTAGGAGACAAGGTTGAACCTATTAAGAGCAAATGACCGCAAGGCAGGAGACCAAGAGATAGAACCAATTAGATGCAATGACCTCAAGGCTAGGAGACAAGATAAGAACGTATTAGATGCAATGACCTCAAGGCTCGGAGACAAGGTAAGAAAACCTATAGATGCAATCACCTCAAGGCCAGGAGACAAGGTAAGAACCTAGTAGAGCATGAACTCAAGGCTAGGAGTACAGGTAAGACCTATTAGATTGCAATCACCTCAAGGCCAGGAGACAAGGTAAGAAAACCTATTAGATGCAATAAACCTCAAGACTAGGAGACAAGGTAAGAACATATTAGATGCAATGACCTCAAGACTAGGAGACAAGATAAGAACGTATTAGATGCAATGACCTCAAGGCTAGGAGGAACCAAGATAAGAACCTATGAGATGCAATGACCTCAAGGCTAAGACAAGATAGAACCCTATAAGAGCAAGACCTCAAGGCTAGGGCGGACAAGGTAAGAACCTATTGATGCAATGACCTCAAGGCTAGGAGACAGGTATGAACGCATTAGATGCAATGACCTCAAGGCTAGGAGGACAAGGTAAGAACTTATTAGATGCAATGACCTCAAGGCTTGGAGGCAAGGTGGGGTAAGAACCTATTAGATGGAATGACCTGTCAAGGTCGGAACGTCTTCGGATGTTCCGGTTTCCGGATTTTTAAAATTTAAAAAAAAAAAAAAAAAAAAAATCCGGATTTTCCCCCAGATTCCGAGAAAAAATTCTGGAGAAAATCCGGAAAAAATCCCCCCCCCCCCCACTTTTTAAAAAAAATCCCGGGAAAACAAAAAAAAAAATCCCCCAAAAAATCCCGGAAGAAAGAAATCGCCTGAAAAAAAAAAATCCTAAAAAAATCCTGTGTAATAAATTGATGTATGTTCCCCGCTGCGTGTTAATGAAAACGACTGCGAATTGAGCCTAATCGGAAGTTGCAGGGTCAACGAGCAGGTCATGTTATCGATGTTTTTTAAAATGGCGGTTCCATGTGAACGGTGGTGTTTTCGGTGCGGTGTAAATTATATGCTGATGGACTTAGACTGTTGGGTCTATTAATCCGGACATAATTGATGATACTACAGTAATGGAGGTTGATCGAAACGGCGAATATCGTGTGATAGATAAAGATGTAAGGGATAAGTGGAATGGCGGATTTGGCTCGAGGAAAGGACGCAGACGGGCCTTTTTGTCGGAATATATTCGTAAACTGGATAAGCCTGGTTATGCAGATTTTTGATCATTTGCAAATGCAATTGAAGTATGGGGAAGGTGGGAAAGGCGATCTTGTCGGCATGGTGGTTAAAAAAAAACAAACGGGAATAGGAAAGAGAGGGAACACCAAACATATTCTTCCATCTAACCTTTCAAAAAAACAAAAAAGCTAGGAAAGTGGGGCACTGACTTCCGTTTGCGTCAATGCCGTCAAGCTCCGGATGTACTGGCCTACCCTTATGGAGTTGCCCTAAACGTTCATGATCCTGGTAAATGTTCGGGAAAAGCAACTTGTGACTCAGCACCAAAGGTTAGTTACCCAGTGACCGGGGGAAAAAAAAGAAAGTTTATATCAAAAGCAATGGTACACTACTTCATTGCCGAACATAGTTTGCCCTTTACAAATGGCACCTCATCGGATAGCTTATCACCAAGAGCTGCAAGGATGGGAAGGTTGTTACAAGATCATCGATGGAAAAAAAGGACACCTGTGCTATAAGATTGAAGGAGGGGGGGGGGGGGGTGCAGAGGTTGATGCGTAAAAAACGTCTTGTGCCGGATCTAAAGAAAATCCATTTTCTCTCAACCTGGAATGAGGTTGTACCACCAAGGGACTAATGAGAGGATTCTTTGTATTCCGTTTCGTATTTCTCTGAAAAACTGGGACCAATGTATTGTACATCATTTATCCCTCTGTCACAGTTCACTGTAGTTACTGCAGAAGAGAAAGTATTTGAAGTAACTTAAAACAATTCTAAGAAGAAGATGGCATTCCTTTGAAGAATGTTATATCAAGCCCTTAGTGACAGTGCGGCGTACATGAGGGGAAAAACAAAAACAGGAGTTTGAAAACTAGATTAAGAGAAAATTCATCCAGGACCTCCTGACATTGCTGGCCGACATCTGTCATCATATGCACAATAGTGGGGGAAATTTTGTTGAGACAAGTTTTTGACAATCAGTTGAACTCTGGCGATGGACTTGTATAAGGACTTCAAATTCTCCCCTGCTGAAAGAGTACCTACAAGAAATATCAACCCTGTTGGTTCTTGAATCAAAGTTCCTCTAGAGCGAATAGCTCACCGGTGGCTTTCTGCATATGTTAGCAGCCGAAACCTTGACATGATGGATTCCACTAACTGTATTCTTACTTGCTTGGATAGGCAAAGACAAGAGAATACTTAAAACACTGTTTAAGAAGGTTACTGGTAAATAATTCTCACGCTGAAGCAGCAGAAGCGACTGAATGCTATCGTAGGAGAACGTCAGGAGAAAGAAGTTAACAGAAGTTTGGCAAAAATCAGGAAGCAGAGCAGAGAATTGTGAGAAGAACGTTATTTGAACAGATGAAAAACCACATATATCTACCACTGAACAGTGTACGTTTTCTTAACTCCACTTGTAAGGCATTGTGTAAATGTTGAACAAAAGGACTATGATGCCGTCTCAATGATGAAATATTGATTATTTCGAAATTTTTAGGCATGTTTCTTGAACCAGAAGCGATACAAGGACTTCACCTCGCAAATTGCAGGAATTGACACTTGACAATCATCTCTGAAGAAAGTCACAGATGATGTTGGTTGGAAGGCTGAAGGAAGTTCCTTCTAAACAATGCACGCAAAAAGAAAAGTTGCTGACAGCTATTCTTGGAAAGGTCCAACGAGCGACCGAGAAAAGTATATGCAAAAGAAACTGCCCCTTCAAAACAGTGTACTTCGGTGTTTATCGGCGAAGACCCCAGAGCCCAGGGCCCACAGGTACACATGAACACCGGCAGAAAATTGCAAATGTATTTGCATCTCACATAGAAGTGCTCCGTTGATGCATTTGACAAAAGGCTGCAAGGACAAAGGCAACTAGACCAAGTCTCTACCGTCATATATGAAGGCAGCCGTGTCCTGACAAAGGGGGGATGATGTTTTGTACATATCCAGCTCTCAACCAATTGTGAAGTGTGCTTTGTCAATCTTCACAGGACCAAGAGTGGAACAAGCCTTGCAGTGTAATGAATGATGGGATAACTGCAAAAACAAATAGACTTAATGCAGTACATTTCTGCGATACCCAAACAATTAAAATCGACTTGGCAGGCATCGAATGAGACATCAATACAGGCTTGTACAGCGTGACACTATTTATTATCTCCCACTAGACATGTCAATGGCATATATTCATAGAGCACTGCCTACAGCCGGTCATAAGGAAAAAACAAGCCATCAAACAGTCATCGAATCCATCAAAGGCAAGGCCGGCTCAAAATGTAAGCAGGGCAAGGGTGGCAGCTGTCAGAAACTAGCAAAAAATATCAAACAGAAAATACAAGTCAGGCAGGATGCCTCAGAAGAAAAAGAAAGCGCCAAGAAATGATCACACGAAAGACGCAAGGAAATCAGCAAAAAACAGGTTCCATCCAGGAGCGAACTTGAAACCAAAGAAAACATCATCAAGAAAGCAAAAACATCAAGTCCAGTAGTAGGATACAACAAGGAACAGAAAGCCAAGAAGCCATCCGAAAAGAATCTAGCAGAAAAATTAAGAATAGGTAAGCCTCATTTTACAATGTATAAGTTACAGTTAAATTTATCAAAACACTTATTACACTGCTTTTTATCTGTGTTTTATGTTTGAAGATGAGTCAAGAAAGAATGGCTTCATTTAAAGTGCTAAATCACAAAAATTTCTCGAAGGGGCGCTGCCCCCTTCAACCCCCGCAAGGGTCGCTCCGCCCCCTTGACCCCAGGCGCACACACCGCGCGCTACGCGCTCGGCGAGCTCGCTATGCTCGCTCAATTAAAGATTTGTAGGATTTTTGTAAACAACCACTTACCATCCCTGTCAGACATCAAGGGTAGGGAAAGATTAAGAACTATTAGATGCAATGCGTGACTCAAGGCTTGGAGAGACAAGGTAAGAACCTATTAGAGCAATGACATCAAGGGTTACGAAGACAAGATAAGAATCCTATTAGATACAATGACCATTAGATGCAATGACCTCAAGGCTAGACGACAAGGTAAGAACCTATTAGATGCAATCAACATCAAGGCTAGGAGGAACAAGGTATGAACCTATAGAGCAATGACCGCAAGTAGGAGACAATAAAACCTATTAGATGCAATGACCTCAAGACTAGGAGACAAATGGTGGTAAGAACCTATTAGATGCAAGGACCTCACGGCTAGGAGACAAGGTTGAACCTATTAGATGCAATGACTGGCAAGGCCAGAGACACGATAAGAAACATATTAGATGCAATGACCTTCAAGGCTAGGCGAGGAGACAAGGTAAGAACCCATTAGGATTTGCAATGACCTCAAGGGTAGAA
>JAMKCH010038922.1:0-14317 GCA_023653785.1 Ophioderma brevispina | reverse complement strand
AGATTTGGTCGGATCAATAACATATCAAATGACAACCTTTTTTTGATATTCTACAGATTTTATACTTAATATTGATCGCAACCATGATTGAAACCCAGATCTCGCCGTTTCTCTCAGTTTTTATGGTATACGTGGCGAGGGCATCAAAAAAAAACACTCATCTGCAGTGGGGGCGGCTTAACCTGTTTTCTCACGTTATTTACTGGTGTGACTCCCTTATAGGCGCATCTAATTTCAATCCAAGAGACCTTGTGAAAGCTGGTTCATGACATGCTGTGTATGAAATATTTGTATCTCTCTATGCTTTGTTAAAATATTTTTAAAATGGGGTCACTCGGGCATTTTTATGCATGTGATTACACTTTTGGTTAACTTTTGGACACCATTTCATGTAGAAGTCCCCAGTAGCAATGAGGTATTGGCTTTATTCCATCAACCCCCGCGCTACTGCACAACTCATACAGCGCTGATGGAATCAATTTTAATACCTCATTTGCATACTGGAACTTCTACTGAATGTTTTCCAAACGGGCACCAAAAGGTGTATATAGAAACATTTGATAAACTTTTTCTCCATTTTTTTCAGTGCCTGACCGATCATGTCATACTATTGAACAAGGGGCTATGTGGTGTAACAAGTTAGGCCACTTAGGGTCATTTTATATTGTTGGTTTACAATTTTTTGGTGTAAACTTTCTTAGTTTCCAGTGCATGCCAGATAAGTTCATACTTGGTACCTTAAATTGAAACAAGGGGTGGCGGGCTTATGTTGAGTACCAATTTGGAGGTCACACAACTCTCCACAGCAGCAACCAGATGGTACCATATGCATATAACTCCATGAGTGCTCCTTGGCGCTACACATTCATTGGTATATCTTATGAATAGACCCAGTAGCTGTATAAGAGGCTTAAATCACCCCCCCCCCCCCCCAAAAAGAAATGATCTAAAATGACCTTTGGTCAATTTCTGGTTTGAGAAATCCAGCAAGTATACATCAGATTTAACACAATAGATTGTAGTTAAGAAAAAATGTAAATAAAAATATAATAGCAGTACCAAAGTACAACTCTCAGTTTCATTCAGATCATAATCATGCGTGGGTATTCAGTGTCTTGGAAAAAGTGGTTGAGATCTCTTCTGATCATCAGCAGTGATCACGTCATCTGAGGTAAATGATAGTGCATGGTTTTTGATGTTATTCCACGTCTCTTAGCTCTACTCCAAGCATAGTAACCCCTTAAGCTATCTGATGGCAGACCTGAGTTGAACACGACAGATTCTTACCCGTAATGTAACCCATTGCTTCAGCTATTCACTTCACTTAGCTCTACTCCAAGCATTAGCCCCTTAATCTTTTCTGAGTAGGACCACATCTAAGACTTTGTAAAGAACACACAGCCAGATTAGTACTCTTATGTAACCCCATTGTTTCAGTTTCTTGCGCTATTAGCATGCTCTTAGGATAGTAGCAAGCTAATAATTTCTTCATGCAGGACTTCAGCTAAGGACTTGTGAAATAAGCATGTCACTGTAGTCCTGCTGTGGGCCCATCTAACACAGCCAGATTAGTACTCTTATGTAACCCTTGCTTTCAGTGTACGTGCTCTACTGCCGTTTATATCTAATGTGATTCATATGAGCAACTGCTGTTTGTCTAATGTGATCATATGAGCATCCTGCTTATTTGTAGTCTAATTTGATCATATGTGGATACTGCTGTTTGATCTAATGTGATCATATTGAATACGCTGGTTTGGTTATTTATCAAATTATCAATGTAAATACTGCTGTTTATCAAATGTGATATGAAGGGTTTTACAATCATCAAAAGCCTTACTCAAAAGACTGCTTTTGATAAATGTGGATTTTTAATAGTTTCTACTAAGCAAATCTACTAATTACTCAAATTTACATCTCATAAGCCTCATATATGGTACGTAAGCAGACATTATATAAATGTTAGTTAACAATGAAAAATTTTTTAATTATAAGAGCAGAATTAAGAATTCTTTTAATATAAGAATTAGTGCGGATTACGTACTTCTGATGGTAACTGAACACGGTAATCTTGAGTACTCTTCATCATGCCTATGATTGACACTAGTTCATCAGATTTTAAGCATTCATCCCTTTGGGTGTTTAAAAGAAATGCATCAAATAAGTGGTAATAGGGAGCTCAAAAGCTGTTGCAATTTTTGGCAATTGTGCAAGCTATTAAGCCTCAACTCATTATTTTGCCAAATCACAGTTACCCACAGAAGGTCGTCACTCGAGTTAAGGCTTTCTGTTAGTTAAACAAAGTGTGCACCATGAGATGTGGTAGGTGTTATTTTGCTTCATAGGCGATTGGAAGTAGACTTGAGTTAAGGCTTCATGTTTTCAGAATCTTTAGGTGTTACCGATTTTTTGGTACAAACCTCAAATCACACAACGTGAGTTCGTCTTCTGTTTGTCAACCCTCGATATGTGAATACTGTCGGTTGTGTTATCTAATGTTGATCATTGTGAATTTGCTGTTGGTATCTAATGTGGTCATATGTGAATACTGTTGTTGTTGGTATCTATGTGATCATATGTGGATGCTTCTGTTGTATCTAATGTGATCTTTATTGGATACTGCTGTTTTCTAATGTGATCACATGTGAATACTGCTTTTTGGTTCTAATGTGATCAATATGTGATACTGCTGTTTATCTATTGATCTATTGAATACTGTTGTTTTATATATTGTGATCATATGTGAATACTTCTGTTGGTATTAAAATGTGATCAGTGAATACTGCTGTTTGTCGTCTAATTTGATCATATGTGAATACTGCTGTTTGTATCTAATGTGATCATATGAGAATACGGATGGGTATCACTTTGATCATTTGATACTGCTGTTGGTATCTAATGTGATCATGTGAATACTGCTTTTTATCTACTGTATCATATGTGTCCTGCTGTTGGTATCTAATGTGATCATATGTGAATACTGCTGTTTATCTAATGTGATCATATGAATACTGTTTTGGTAATCTAATGTGATCATATGTGGATACTGTCTGTTGTATCTAATGTGATCAGATGTGGAATACTGCTGTTGTATATAATGTATCACATGTGAATACTGCTGTTTGTAATCTAATGTGATCCGATGTGAATACTGATGTTGGTATAGGTGATATAGTGAATACTGCTGTTTATCTAAGTATCCAGATGTGGATACTGCTTTTTGTTTTTAATTTGTATTGTTGGAATACTGCTGTTTATCTAATGTGATCATAAGTGAATACTGCTGGTGGTATCTAGTGTGATCATATGTGAATACTGCTGTTTGTATCTAATGTGATCATATGTGATACTTCTGTTTGTATCTAATGTGATCAATGTGAATACTGCTGTTTGTATCGAAATGTGATCATATGTGAATACTGCTTTTTGTAATCAATGTGATCTAATGTGAATACTGCTGTGGTATCTATGTTATCATAGGGTGAATACTGCTGTTTATCTAATGTGATTCAATGTGAATACTGCTGTTTATCTAATTGATCTATGTGGATACGGCTTTTTCTAATGTGCTCATATTTGAATACTGCTGTTTGTCATCTACATTGATCATATTGAATACTGATGTTGGTAATCTAATGTGATCAATGTGATACTGCTGTTGGTATCAATTGGATCATATGAATACTGCAGTGTGTATTAATGTGATCATATGTGAATACTGATTTGGTCCATGTTTGATCATATGTAATACTGCTGTTTGTTCTAATGTGATCAATATTTGATACTGCTGTTTGTATGTAATGTGATATGTTAATACTGCTGTTTATCTAATGTGATCATATGTGGAATACTGCTGTTGGTATCTAATGTGGATCATATTTGTAATACTTCTGTTTTGTATCTAATGTGATCATATGTAATACTGCTATTTTGATATAAGGGTTATCATATGTGGATACTGCTGTTGGTATCTAATGTGGGATCATATGTTGATACTGCTGTTTATCTAATGTAATCATATGTGACATACGGCTATTGTATCTAATTTGATCAAATGTGAATACTCCTGTTGGTATCTAATGTGATCATAGGGTGAAATACTGCTGTTTGTATCTATGTGATATATTGGATGCTGCTGTTTTGTATCTAATGGATCATATGTGAATACTGCTTTTTTATCTAATGTGATATATGTGGAATATGCTGTTTGTATCTAATGTGATCTTATGTGGATACTGCTCTTTGTATCTATATGATCCACCTCACGTATGTGAATACTGCTGTTTGTATCTAATGTGATTATGTGCATACTGATGTTGGTACTCATTGATCATATGTGAATACTGTGGTTTGTCTAATAGATCATATTTTGGATACTGCTGTTTGTATGCTAATGTGATCTTATGTGGTACTGCTGTGTTGTATCTAATGTATCATATGTGGATACTGCTGTTTATCTAATGTGATCATAGTGAATACGTATTTGTCTCTAATGATATATGTGAATACTGCGTGGTATGTAATGTTTAATCATATTTGATACTGCTGTTTATCTAATTGATCGTATGTGGATACTGCTGTTTGTATCTAATTGATCAGTATGTTAATAACTGCTGTGGTATCTAATGTGATCACATGTGAACATGTTGTTTGTTTTAATGTGATCATATTGTATATGCCTGTTTTGTATCTAATGTTTCATATTTGACTACTACTGTTGGTATCTAATATTATTTATGTGATAATGCTGTTTCTCCTCATTTAATCATATGTGAATACTGGCTGTTTATCTAATGTGATCATATGTGATACTGCTATTTGTATCTAATGTGATCCTAGGTGAATACTGCTGTTGGTATCTAATGTGATCATGTGAATACTGCTGTTGGTATCTAGTGTGATCATATGTGAATACTGCTGTTTGTATCTAATTGATCAGTATGTGAATACGGCTGTTTGATCTAATGTGAATCTAATGGAATACTGCTTGTTGGATCTAATGTGATCAATATGTTGAAATCTGCTGTATACTATGTGACATATGGTGAATACTGCTATTTGTATCTAATGTGAGCATTATGTGAATGACTGCTGTTGGTATATATGTGATCATGTGAATACTGCTGTTGGTATCTAATTTGATCATATGTGGATGCTGCTGGTTGTATCTAATGTGATCTTAATTGATACTGCTGTTTGTATCTAATGTATCATATGTTACTCGGTTTTTTGTATCTAATGTGGATCATAGTTGATACTGCTGTTTGTATCTAATTTGATCATATGTGAATACTGCTATTGTTATCTAGTGTGATCATATGTGAATACTGTTGTTTGTCTCATATGATCTCATTTGGATACTGCTGTTTGTATCTAATGTGATTATGTGGATCTGCTGTTGGTATCTAATGTGATCATAGTGTGTGGTATAACTGCTTTTATCTAATGTGATCAATGTGAATACATGCTATTTGTCTAATTTGATGCATATGTGAAGACTGCGTAGATTTGTAGCTTCATGTGATCATATGTGGATCTTGCTTTTATCTAATTTGATCTTTATGTGGATACTGCTGTTTGGTCTCATGTGATCACATGTGATGACTGTTGTTGGTATCTAATGTATCATTGTGAATACTGCTGGGTATCTAAGTGATCTTATGTGGATACTGCTGTTGTGTATTTAATGTGATCACATGTTGAAGACGGTTTTTGTATCTAATGTGATCATATGTGGATACTGCTGTTGGTATCTAAGGTGATTCTTATGTGGAATATGTCTGTTTGTATCTAATGGATCATATTTGGATACTGCTTTATCTATTTGATCATATGTGGAGTACTGCTTTTTGGTATCTAATGTATATAGTTAATACTGCTATTGGTATCTAATGTATCATATGTGCTACGCTGTTTATCTACTGTATCATATGTGAATACTGTTGTTGGTATCTAATGTGATCATAGTGATACTGCGTTTGTATCTTAATGTGATCGTATGGGATACTGCTTGTGGTATCTAATGTGATTCATTATGATACTGCTGTTCTCTAATGTGATCATATGTGAATACTTCTGTTATCTAATGTGAATCAATAATGTGGGATACTGGTTTACTAATGTGATCATATGTGAATACTGATGTTATCTACTTTTATCATATTTGGATCCTGCGTTTGTATCTAATGTGATCATATTGGATGCTGCTGTTGTAATCTAATGTGATCTTATGTTATACTGCTTTCGTATCTATGTGATCAGATGTAATACTGCTGTTGTATCTAATGTGATCAATTGGATACTGCTGTTGGTATCTCTGGTGATCATGTGAAGACTGCTGTTTGTATCTAATGTGATCATATGAATACCGCTGTTTAATCTAGTGTGATCATATGTGAATACCGCTGTTTATCTAATGTGGATCATATGTGAATCCCGGTGTTTAACCTCTAATTTGATCATATGTAATACTGCTGTTTGTTCGATGTGATCATATGTGAATACCGCTGTTTATCTAAAGTGATCATATGTTAATCCGCTGTTAACTTAATGTTATATATGTGAATACCGCTGTTTATCTAGTGATCATATGGAATACTGCTGTTTGTATCTAGTGTGATCATATGTGAATACTGTGGTTGGTATCTAATTGATCACAGTGAAACTGCTGTTGGTATCTAATGTGATCATATGTGTGGACTCCTGCTGTCTGTAACTAATGTGATTAATGTGAATACTCCTGTTTGTATCTAATGTGATCACATGTGAATACTGTGTTTGGTAGCTATGTGAATCATAGGACTACTGCTGTTGTTATCTCTAATGTGATCTAATGTGAATACTGCTGTTTGTATCTAATGTTACTATGTTGAAACTGCTGTTTGTCTAATTTGAGTCATATGTGATGACTGTTGTTTGTATCGAAGGGTAGCATATTGGATACTGCTGTTTGTGTCCTAAATGTGATCATATGTTAGAACTGCTGGTTGTATCTATTGATCATATGTTAATACTGCTGTTGGTATCTAATGTGATCATGTTAATACTGCTGTTTGTATCTAATGTGATCATAGTGATCCGCTGTGGTATCTAATGTGATCATATGTGAACACGCCTGTTTATCTAATGTGATCATATGTGAACCGGTGTTTATGCTAATGTGATCATATGTGAATACTGCGGTTTGTATCTATGTGATCATATTGAATACCCGCGTTTATCTAATGTGATCATTGTGAATACCGCTGTTTCTCTAATTTGATCATATGTGAATACCGCTGTTTATCTAATGTGATCATATGTGAATACTGCGGTTTGTATCTAATGTGATTATATGTGAATACGGCTGTTGGTATCTAATTGTCACATGTGAATACTGCTGTTGGTATAGCTAATGTGATCATATGTGACTACTGCTGTCCTGTATCTATGTGCTCTCATGGGAATACTGCTGTTTGTATCTTATCTAATGGGATCACCTGTAATACTGCTGTTGGTTATCTAATGTGATCATATGTGACTACTGCTGTTTGTATCTAATGTGATTATGGGAATACTGCTGTTTGTATCTAATGTGATCATATGTGACTACTTGCTGTTTGTATCTAATTTGATCATATGTGAATACTGTTGTTTATTCGTATGATCATATGTGAATACTTCTGTTGGTATTAAGGTGATCATAGGTGAATACTGCTGTTTGTATCTCAATGTGATCTATGTTGGATACTGCTGTTGGTATCTAATATGGTCATATGTGAATACTGATGTTTTTGTCTAATGTTATCATAGTGACTACTGCTGTTTGTATCTAATGTGATTATATGTGATACGTTTTTTTATTTAATGTTATCATATGGTGGATACTGCTGTTTGTATCTAATGCGTTCATATGTAATACTAACGTTTGTATCTAATATGATCTTATGTGATACTGGCGGTTTTATCTAATGTGATCATATGTGGATACTGCTGTTTACTAATGTGATCATATGTGGAATACTGCTTGTTTTGTATCTAATTGTGATCTTATGTGGATACTGCGTTATCTAATATGATCATATGTGAATACTGCTGTTGGTATCTCATGTGATCATGTGGATACTGCTGTTGGTATCTAATGTGATCATATGTGAATACTGCTGTTTGTATCTAATGTGATCACATGTGAATACTGTTGTTTGTAAACTACTTGTATGGTTGCTGAATTTAGGATTGCGGCTGACTGAAGAAAAGGAAACAAAAAGTTCACGGTAATGTAGTTGATTTTGTTGAAAAATTTAACAATTCGATGTAGTGAAAACATAATCCCTTCAACTTTTTAGCCACTCAGATGAAAGGGATCTATACATGAGGTATATTATTCAGGCCCATAACCAGGATTTTTTTAGGGGAGGGGTAAATTTTTTCAAAAGGGGTTTTTCACCCAAATTTGACCCCCTCCCCCGGAAAAATCTGGCAAAAGTGGACCTTTTTACCAAAATGTTAACTTTTTTTGACAAACAAGCATTTTTGGCTTCATCTAGGTGGCAGCTGGCTAAGCGCACAATCCTATCAGCACTTAGATTGTAATATCACCCATAACCGGTTCCCAATTGTTGCTTGGGTTGACAAGGCAATTGAGACCAAGTATCTTGCCCAAGGACACAAACACGTTGGCCACGGCGGGGCTCGAACTCACGATCTAATGCTCACAAGTCCTGCACTTTTCCACTGGACCACACATACTCCCAAAGAAGACCCATTGTCACTCTCTCACAATTTACCTATTGCTGTAACATTGCCACAATGGAATATTTTATCTAGGGAAACACTGTCAAACACGTGAATGTTGGATTCACTCCAATTCAAAAAGAAAGGATTATAACACCAAAATAAAAATGTTCAAATAGAGCAATGTTGTTCTCTGTAAGTTGATATGTGTTATTTGCCTTTTGTTACCCCATTCAGGAATGATACAAGTGCTATGTTATCATATCTTAAAACAGGTATATATAACACGTTCATCTTTTTCAATGAAAGTTTGTTTTATTTCATGTTACACATATGTGTTTTGCTTTATAATTTTCAAGTTTAATCATGCTACTTTGATCAAGCTTATTGTGTGAATTAATTTCCAAAAGATTGTTAATGTAGAACTGAAGGCCCATATGGATAATAATGTCACTGAACTCTTCCACATCTTGAATCATTAATCATCTCAGTTGAAAAAGCATTGATCTAGAGATCTAAAGCCCAGGTTAAAATGCTGCATAGTCAGTGAATGTTTTGTTGTGTTCTTTGGACTTGTGTGTTACACAAGTTTAAATGAACTTTTGTTTAAAAGGTAATTCTCACAGGTTTATCCTATTTCTACTAACCCCTTGAAATTTTGTGCCATATGGCACGATTTGGATCACAAACAGGGTCTTGTATTTGTTAAAAAGAAATCTGATAATGATTGGGGGTTAATTTTGAATGGTTTGAAGGTTCTTTCAATAAATTCAGAAATTTGTGATGCCCTACCAAATTGATTGTCATTTAAAAATGGTTTAAAGATCACAGATATCAAATTCCATTGTTAATTTTTTATCCTATTTTTGTCCAAATTTGTGTATAAAATAGCCATATTAAATTTGAACCAAGAAAATCATCTCCACCCTATTTCCTCTGTTACTATGAGAAATTTGATACCAAATGCTATAAGCATTATAAATAAAGGAAAGCTGAGCAGAGGTTTGATTAGCTTCCCTTTATTTATTACCAAAACCAAAATGAGATAATGTGCTCAAGAAATGGCCAAAACTGGGGTAGTAACATTGGGTTAACTTCTCCCATTGAGTTGTGATTCTTGAATAAAATCATTACCTCTCCTAAGCTGATGAAGAAGTGATAATAAAATCAAATGCCCAATTACTTTGAACATTTTACAAAACTGCTATTCCCCATAGGAGCTTCCTCTGAGTCAGTGAGAGCATTGATGCAGAGAATGGTCTTCTCCATGAATCTTCAGCTGAGTCATTAGATCAGGGACACACAGACTGTCTTTCCCCATAGCTATTCAGCTGAGTCAGTTAGAGCATTGATGCCCAGAAATGCCCCTCTACTTTTCAGAGCTGAGTGGTTTAGAGAATTGATGCAGAGACTGTTATGGGGGTTACACCCCATTAGACATGTTAAGCTTAGAGTTAGGGCAAAAGATTTTAAATCAATATCAATGTTTGCAGCTTTTGCAATATTTAGAAAGTTTGCAATTTTGTATTTTCACTGTTTTTCATTAAAATAGGCATAAATATATCATGTCATGAATGAACAGAGAAGTAGTTCATATTTTTAAACATTGTTACTGTATTTATTGCAGTAATAGGATTCATGAAGTCCTCCAATCAAAATTGTTTTGAGAAGTGAAAGTATTTTATATTTTCTCCTCTTTTTGTCCACAGCCTTGCAGCTCTTAACCAAGCTGTCATCAGACAAAGCAGACATTCAGGACATCAACACTAAGCAGGAGGCATTATGGTTCATGAAGATTGGTGAGCTGATTGTGATTGCAATCACAAACTTACAGTTTGGGCCGACTTGCGGTTCCGGCATGTTTGCCCTAGCTGTCAGTATATTGCCATTCTGGCAACATAAAAACAAGCATGCCCTCAGAATTCCGAAGCTTAAAACGATTCTATTGGAATGAGGGCTTATTCTTAGGGGAAAGTCCATATTTTTACACTATCGATAATGTATGCTATGTCGCCAAATGTTTCACCCGGACAAACATTTTCACTTTGCTATTGGGTTAAAATTTTTGGGTTGTAAAATCATGTTATATCATTCTTTGGTTCATTTTTGGCCTTACAACGTGACGAAGAATTTGGAGAATACAAATTTCTCATAAATTGATCTTGATCGGTTGTAGACCACCTTCTGAGAATATTTCACAGATGTATTGGACAAACAATTACAAAAGAAAACCCCAAACTTTGTTTTAAACTTGCCCACTATCGTAATCGTCCCTATAGAAAACCGTGCTTTGATTTTCCGTCATGCGTTTGATCTAGTTGGTAAGCATTCCAAATATGCAAAAAAAAAAATGGTGGTGGTGCTTTCTGGATTTAAGTCCCTGTGTCTCTTTAAGAAACTACATGAGAATATCTCTTCCTTTGAAGGAGATGTAAAGCTGTTGGTCCCGTGTACATGGAAAATCACACCTGTATAATACGGTAAATCACATTCAGTTTCGTATAGGTTATGGTGTAAACCCCTGACTGTATCACACTGTCCTGGAACCCTGGGCATCGTTAGAAATATGTCTGAACACTGAATGATCTAGCCAGGCTAAATAAGATATAGTCAATAAATTTGCAGATGTTCTCAAACAAATCCCAAATTCATTATAAAATGAGGTAGTACTCAAAATATTTTGACTCCTATCAGGAGTCTTGTTCACTCTGGTAAGATGAGTGTTGGTGTTTCTAGATATTATCATTGAATTCTGTGACGGGAGTTGATGATATCCACTTCATAGTTTGCTGATTGATTTATCTAATCTTAAACTGTCGAGTCTGTATGCCCCCTCCATGTTCATGGTATCACAAATATTCAAATATTTTGTTACATCTTGTGTAGATAGAGTGTGTTATAATCATTATCATTGTTATCATTTACATTTAGCCTGGAACCTTGCCTTGGAGAATTCCAAAGTGAGCAGCTATACTGAGAAGTTCTTTATTGTTATTATTGTTATCATTTACATTTAGCCTGGAACCTTCCCTTGGAGAATTCCAAAGTGAGCAGCTATACTGAGAAGTTCTTTATTGTTATTATTGTTATCATTTACATTTAGCCTGGAACCTTGCCTTGGAGAATTCCAAAGTGAGCAGCTTTTCTGAGCAGTTCTTTGTTATTATCATTGTTATCATTTACTTTTAGCCTGGAACCTTGCCTTGGAGAATTCCAAAGTGAGCAGCTATACTGAGCAGTTCTTTATTATTATCATTGTTATCATTTACACTTTAATAGCCTGGAACCTTCCCTTGGAGAATTCCAAAGTGAGCAGCTATACTGAGTAGGGCTGTCATTGACACACCTTATGTCGACATTCATGTCGCGACAAGACATATTGCGACATGTTGCCACATTTTCTCCCGAATCGACACGGCACACAGCGAAACCGGGGCAAATGATGAGTTATCGCCTCAAAAAAAATGCCTTTTCAACCTAGCAATCAACTTTTCTTACCCATTGTTGATTACTGGTTTTAATTATATTCATTTGGTCAGTACAGAGTATGAAAACAAAAGTATTTATTACGTAATAAAGCCCACAGCCCGTTGCAAAGCCGTGTTTCAATTCGCCGAATCCCTGTTCTCACAACATGCTGAGTTGACATTGACATGACCGGTACCAATGCTGCGCGCAGCATGTTTGGTTTATCGTGTATTTCCCCAAAGACATCATCCTAATTCACCATGTGATTGGTCGTACTATGAGAGATACCATCGGGCAAGAAGGTATATCCACTTTATAAATAAAAATTACACACTATAATTATTTACCTGTGTATTTGTAATTTTCGGTTAGTCGCCCATATTCTGGAAAACATTTTGTTTCAATGAGAAACAAACCCAAAGTAAGGGGATTCTTAAATGGCGGCGCGCCGTGCCAATAATTTGGACCGCACTTAGGGAGGAATATAGACTCAAATCTATGGAATAGTACACATACATGGTAGTTTTCTAGAATTTAGGATAAATTTTCAAGTGAAGGGCACTTTCTGTTACATAACTCTGCATTTAAAATGTATACTCCATAGATTTGGGAAGGCATCTATGAATATTCATTACCTCTGCCGCTCATTATTGAAATTCAGCATTCTGATGGTCAGTTTACTGCCCATATTCTGCAATAATGTGTCGCCAATGCATTGTTCTCTTGTCATGCTGTTTTAGTATATAGAATAAAATAAAGGGATTGCAGTATTATTATGGGCTCATAATGTATCCTCGGGCCGTACAAAAATAA
Organism: Ophioderma brevispina; assembly: GCA_023653785.1. Classification (NCBI taxonomy): domain Eukaryota; kingdom Metazoa; phylum Echinodermata; class Ophiuroidea; order Amphilepidida; family Ophiodermatidae; genus Ophioderma; species Ophioderma brevispina. The sequence continues at coordinate 1,324 of JAMKCH010038922.1, read as the reverse complement.
ATAATGGACTGGCGGTGCCTCGTCCATTATTTATTTTTTTCCGACCCTCGGACCCATTATTCGCCCATAAAGGATAGCTGCTCACCCTTATTTCTTATTCTAGGGCAAGTTTTTGGCGTGTGATATCAGCTTCACGGCCCGGGGGGGATATTCCTCACTTTTTTTTTGGTAGGTATGTGCCTCCCGTTTTTCAAAAATTGAGGCCCGGAGCTGATTTGAGGCCCAAAATGGTGTCGCCTCCCGGAACTAGTTTTCAAAAAATAAGCTTGCGATTTCCCCTCAATTTCCAGCTACTTTTGAGTTTTTTTGCAGAAAATTTGGTAGAATAGGGCTTGGACCTGAAAAGTAGGGTCCTCTCTGGAACTGAATGGTACTAAAATGGGGGTCTCTGAACTGGAAAAAGAGCCTGAAAATGGGTCTTATAAGGGGGCACATACCCATACTTCATCCCAATAGTGAACCCCCCCCCCCCCCCCCCCCCCCGGGCTTCACGGGTGTCATCACATGGATTTGGTCACATGCATTTGAAGTTTTGGAGTTTTGAATGATGCATTCCCCCGGCCCGGTCCAATTTTAACTTAAAGTTTATGTTCGACATTGTGTCGCCGTCGTCGGGGAATTTTGTCGAAAGAAAAATAAAGATGGCTACAATGGCCCTAATACCCCCTGAGCAGTTCATTATATTTGTCATTGTTATCATTACATTTAGCTGGAACCTTCACTGGAGAATTCCAAAGTGAGGCAGCTTTTCCTGACATTTCTTTTGTGTATTATCATTGTTATCAGTTACTTTTAAGCCTGTAACCTTGCCTTGGCGAATTCCAAAGTGCGCATCTATCTGAGGCAGTTCTTATATTATTATTGGATCTGATCTGGATTAATACTGCATAACACCACTGGTGGAGTCACCGATGCAGGAAGTGGTGTCCGCATGAAAGCTGTTTAGATGTGTTTTGAATCTTCGTTTGCTTTGTTCTTTAAGAGTTGCGGGTTTTCCCAATGTCGTAATGTATATGGTAATGAGTCTCAGTCTATGATTGCTTGGAAAGAACTGTATTTGTTGCAGTCTTTGTTTGTGCCGATTGTCTGGTAGCAATTTGGATGCTGGTGCTGTGACGGACGCCGACCAGTTGTAGGAGATCGCCCACTGGCAGGGCAGAAGCCAATCTTGCATTGTGGCCGTAATGGCCAGTCTACTCACGTTTCTCTGTTCTTAAGGCTGGACCATTCGAGATTCTTAATAATTTTGAGATACCCTGCTGGTACGGGAATAGTCTTGACGACAAACCTAGCCGCTCTCCCGCTGAATATTTCTATTTGTTAG